>QKWP01000207.1:77766-107372 GCA_003550325.1 Gigaspora rosea | reverse complement strand
TTTTTTTTTTTTTTTTTTTACCCGGTGATTTGGGATGAAATTTTTGTAACGTGGTCAAAACACTGTGTAATCGTTAAGATTTGTTAATCGTTATATATCGTTGTGGTCAAAATACTGTATAATCGTTAAAGATCTGTTAATTGTTATATATTGTTTTAAATAATTCCGATTATAATCGATTTGTAGATATATAACGATTTAATATAAAAAATGATATATATCAATTTAGATATATATCGATTTTTATCCAGTTAATCAATATATAGCGATATTTTATAATCGATATAAAACGATTAAGTGTTATATATCGATCAATATCTATATATAAAATTTCCTGATGAGGATCAGAGGATTTAAATAGGCAATTCCCGTAGTTGGGTTGCAGATATGGCAGCTAGTATAGAACCCTTGGGCGGACCACTTAAATTAGACACCAAAAGTGTACATGTGGCTAGATGTATCCTCGTCTATGTAACAAATGCTGGTATTCCCCTAGAGGATCTAATATCTTGAATAAAATTCCTAAGTCCCAAGACGGGCACTTTAATAAAAAAAATAAAAAATTAGAATTAATTAATAAAATTTTGTAAATCATAAGATTTTATAAAATTTTATTAATAAAATTCTATAAAATTTTATAATTCACAAATTTTTATTAATTAATTCTAGCTTTATAAACTAAGTAAACTTGTTTAGCATCCAAAAATACATCAAATTGGTATAATTATTTTTATTTTACTTGAAATTTTAAGTATTAGATGCATAATTTTGATTTTTGATTAAAAAAAATCAAATTTAAGCATATTTTCTCCACATTTCAAGTAAGGGCATGCCATAGATATATAGTCAAAGGTAGTAATCACGTCTATATATTATATTAATCAATCAAAATTAGATAAAGTGATCATACTATACATGGATAGGAGTAGCTACTAAGTAAAAATATTACATGATAAATGGCACGCCCCTAAAATAAAAAAGATTTTGCTAATTTACCGATAATGTATTTTAAATGCTAAATAAGTTTATTTAGTACATAACATTAGAATTAATTAGTAAATTTTGTGAATCATAAGATTTTATAAAATTTTATAAATAAAATTCTATAAAATCTTATGATTTACAAATTTTTATTAATTAATTCTAACTTCATTATATCAGATATATCAACTCTTTCCAATGATCACTTGAACCAAATTACCAACGGAAAAAAAACAATAAGTTTTTTGCTAGAGAATTGCCTATACTTAATGTATAGTAGGATAACACTGGAAAACAGTTTTTATAAAGATCAACTAACTTTCCGGTAACTTCTTTATATATTCGACATACAAGCCAAAAGCGTACTTTTACAAGATAACTGGCAAAAGGTAGAGCCCTTGTATGAGAAATTTTGGTGGAAATTAAAGTTTTCTTCTGTCAACGAAGTTTTCTGTGGAAAAACAATAGAGAACAACAAAAAATTAAGTTTTTCCAACTACACTCTCTCCTTTAAATTTCTTTCGAGTATCGTCATACTTCCTTTTGGATTTTTTTAAAATTTTCACCAAAAAGTGGGAATTCTAGCTTACCCCCTCCAAAAGATCAGTAGTGTTTACTCCTTCTGAATTGGAACGATCTGAATCGGGACCAGTGCTATCACGTGTAAATTTGGTCGCTATATACAAATAAACAATGAATAACATGGTTGAATCTGGAGAGTACGTGAAAAATTTTTTATCTTTTTTTTTTCTTTCTTTTTATATATCTGTATATATAATACACCGGTAGACATTAGTCTTGTAGTATTATATAATTTTTATCATTTATACTAGACATGTTAGCATCTACAGTTTCTATTCTTTCTTTGCTTTTTCTTTGGTTTTTCTTTTATTATTTTTTTTCTTTTGGTTGTATTTTTGGTTGGTTATTTGGTTAGTCATTTAGATATTGTTCCCCTTTAATCTTTTTCCCTTTTTTATTCTTCTTTATGAGAAGCTCAGAAAAGAAGTTTTTAGATGAAATGGATTCTGTGGTTGGTTTTCTAAAACCAGGCGATGCTATACTTCTTGCTGATGAGGAAGATCGTCGCTTGAGTATGAGCAAACCATTTCAGTGCAGTAGCCAAAGTTGGGTACCAATTCGGGCAGCCGGCTTAATTCGATCATTACAGTTAGTATATTAAATTATATAGCTTTTATGTAATTTGCTAATAAAGTTCAGACAGCTATGAAGCTTAAAAAAAAAAAAATCTAACTTTATGCACTAAGTAAACTTGTTTAGCATCTAAAAATATATTAAATTAGTATATTTATTTTTATTTTGCTGGAAGTTTAGAGAATAGATGCATAATTTTTGATTTTTAATCAAAAAAGTCAAATTTAAACAAATTTCAAGTAAAATAAAAACAACACTATTAATTTAATATATTTTTAGGTGCTTAACAAGTTTATTTAGTACATAAAGTTAAAATTAATTAGTAAAATTTTGTAAATCATAAGATTATAGAATTTTATTAATAAAAAATTCTATAAAATCTTATAATTCACAAATTTTTATTAATTACCGGTAATTCTAACTTCATGCACTAAATAAACTTGTTTAGCATCTAAAAAATACATCAAATTGGTATAATTATTTTTATTTTACTTAAAATTTAAAGAATATATGCATAATTTTGGATTTTTGATCAAAAAAAGTCAACTTTAAGTATCTTCAAATTTCAAGTAAAATAAAAACAACACTGCCAATTTAATACATTTTTAGGTGCGAAACAAGTTTATTTAATGTATTAAGTTAGAATTATTAGTTAAATTTTGTGAATATTAAGATTTTATAGAACTTTATTATAAAATCTTATGATTTACAAAATTTTACTAATTAATTCTAACTTAATGCACTAAGTAAACTTGTTCAGCACCTAAAAATAAATTAAATTGGCAGTTTTGTTTTTATTTTGCTTGAAATTTGGAGAAATTCTCTAAATTTCAAGTAAAATAAAAATAATTATACCGATTTGTATTTTTAGATGCTGAACAAGTTTAGTTAATACAAATCATTTCCAAATATTAATATAAATAAAATTTGGATTAGTTTAATGCTCACCAGTGGTGAATTTCACCAATCCAATTAGAATTAAAGATCAGGTGTAACATGCAAAACAATTTTGTGTAACAAAAATAAGAATTTTTTAAAAAATCGCTTCTAACTAAAAATTTTGTCTATGAAACTACTTTTTTTTATGCAAAAAAAGAATTTCTCGTAAAATTTTGGTATAAACTATATCCCTGCCCCATCCCAGTTCTTACCCTTACCCTAATATTAAAGAGATTTAATTTTTTTTGTTTTGCTACATATAATTATGTATAGATGGATAATCACCGGTGAATTTCACCACTGGTGAATGCTAGATTAATTCATAAAATTTTTATTATTAATAAAAATTTTATATAGTTATTTTGGGCAATTTTGATTGGCTAATAATATTATATAGCACCTCCACCCAGGGACCCGGAAAATTTTGGAAATAAATTTTTCCAAATTTTCCAAATTTTTGGCCTAAATCTTGATATTTTTAAATTTTTATATTTTAGCCAAATTTTTTCAAATTTTTTGGCGATTTTTAGAAAGCATGTGATCTTTGGCCAATAAGCATATGATCTATGTAGAGTTTGGAATCGGTTTTATTTTCATATGTCAAAACTGATTAAAACCGGTTTTAACATATGAAAAATAAAGCCGGTTCTAAACTCTAAATTTGCATATAAATATCAAATTTCTTCTTTAAACGCAATAGAGAGTTTCTACCACTACAAGGTCTTTCGACCAAAAGTTGTGAAGTTGGTAGTTGTGTGTTGGTGTTTTTTTTTGAACACACACAAATAAAAAAAAAAGATGCCCCCATAAATGAATCACTGCATATACTTGTGCGCAAGAGTTTTCAGAGCACTTTTTCTCAGATTCCGGAAAACTTATATGTCGGTTTTGTAACCATAGCGTTAACTATGATAATAAATCCTATCTTACTACATACATTAATAGTAAAACCCACCAAAAAAAACACAAAACATCACAAAAATGTTAAATATTCTATATTTCAATCAACATAATTAATAACATTTACGATTAATTGTTTAATAATAATTTTTTTTAATCCAAATAATTCCAAATATTCAAATTTTTTATCCAAATTTTATCCAAATATTTACCGTTATCCAAATAAATTTTTGCGATTTGATATCCAAATTTTTCCGGGTCCCTGCCTCAACTCTAATGAAATTTATTATAAAAATTATCACGTGTTGCATTATTTATTGCTTTTTAAAAAAAATTTTTATATACGGCCTTGGGTCTTTAAAAAATTTTCATGCCAATTAAATTAAATTTGTACGAATCGATAAGTTACGTACGTACGTATATACCAGGGACCTGGAAAAATTTGGATATCAAATCGCAAAAATTTATTTGGATAACGGTAAATATTTGGATAAAATTTGGATAAAAAATTTGAATATTTGGAATTATTTGGATTAAAAAAAATTATTATTAAACAATTAATCGTAAATGTTATTAATTATGTTGATTGAAATATAGAATATTTAACATTTTTGTGATGTTTCGTGTTTTTTTTGGTGGGTTTTACTATTAATGTGTGTAGTAAGATAGGATTTATTATCATAGTTAACGCTATGGTTACAAAACCGACATATAAGTTTTCCGGAATCTGAGAAAAAGTGCTCTGAAAACTCTTGCGCACGAGTATATGCAGTGATTCATTTATGGGGGCATCTTTTTTTTTTATTTGTGTGTGTTCAAAAAAAAACACCAACACACAACTACCAACTTTACAACTTTTGGTCGAAAGACCTTGTAGTGGTAGAAACTCTCTATTGCTTTTAAAGAAGAAATTTGATATTTATATGCAAATTTAGAGTTTAGAACCGGCTTTATTTTTCATATGTTAAAACCGGTTTTAATCAGTTTTGACATATGAAAATAAAACCGGTTCCAAACTCTACATAGATCATATGCTTATTGGCCAAAGATCACATGCTTTCTAAAAATCGCCAAAAAATTTGGAAAAATTTGGCTAAAATACAAAAATTTAAAAATATCAAGATTTAGGCCAAAAATTGGAAAAATTTATTTCCAAAATTTTCCGGGTCCCTGGTACATACGTCGGCCGGCATTATAACTTATCGATTCTGTCACCACCCATATGGGCGGATTTTGACGATTTCGGGATCATCAAATGTGATTATTCAAAATTGATCTACATAATATGTAAATACAGTCAAAATATAAACAAATCACATGCTCTACCTAACTGCCAATAAGCATCAAGACATGTGTTTGATGTGATATTTGTTGATACCGTTTGATTACCGTTTGATTACCGTTTGATAAAATTACTATAAAAGGGGGTCGTCTAAAGCGGAGTAGAATCACGTGACAATTGGCCAATCAACTTATCAAATTTTGATGATCTTCGGCGAAGCAAACAAAAAAGCGAAGCGAAAACCTTGAAAAATACAAAAAATGGCAGTCTAAACCTACCTTGGTGTTTTAATTAAAAATGTCGGGAAGGCAATTTTGCTTATATATTATAACCTAAAAATCTCTCTAACCCTAACTTAAGATGACCCTAACCCTAAAGTTAATTCAATAAAATATATTATAAGAATCTACTCCGCTTTAGACGTCCCCTATAAAAGGAAATAATTTAATATACTATCCAATAAAAATTGTTTATTTTCATACTCATCACTGTATTATCACATTTGGATTTACATGCGCAATATCCGCCCATATGCGATTTTTCAAAGTGTCTGCCGGGTTATTAAGCAATACAAATATTCGTGATGAATGTGATACGCTAATTGATTGTCACTATATAGTCGAGTATGATGTCATCATTGATATCGTACTGAAAAATAGTAATTATGACAGTTTTTATTACATGTCATTTCAAAACAAAAAATAAAGCTTTCTGATCAATAACTAAACTGCGACTAAAATGTTCTGGAGATTTGGCATAAATTCAGCAATTGATGGACTTTTGGATAAAGAAGATCTTACATTAGAAGAATTGTTAGACGAGGATGATTTACTCCAAGAATGCAAAGCACACAACAACAAGCTGGTTGAATAGTATCCTTTTTTGACTTAATAAAAGCTTCTTTTACTATCAAAGTCGTTTTCGACTAAGTAATGATTTCAGCGCTATACCTTGCATATATGTAAAAAGGTGCTCAGAGAGTAAATCGAATTTTTTTTTCTTACAATATCCTTAACACTGTTTATTATTTACTGTAAAATAGTCTCCGCGATCCAATAATCCTTTCTCAATTGTTGAATTATATAATTCGTGACGATCTAGACGAGAGACAAAGATTCAAGTATGTCAATTTTGACATAAATTAGCTCATATTAGCCGATTGATAAATGCTTATTGTTATACCATGTTATTTTGTGGATATAAATTATTATATTTTAAGATATCCATACGTTGCGTGCGAAGTATTTTCCTGTGAAATTTGGACTATTTGCGAAACTGTTATCGATAATGTAGATTTGCTCAATGCATTTTGGCAGTTTCTTGACCGTCCTGCACCATTAAATTCTTTGCAAGCGAGTTATTTTACAAAGGTCAACATAGTATTCTTGCAAAAAAAGATGATTGAGGTATGACTCAAATTTTAAATTTAAATAAAATATATATATAATATTACTGACTGATGATTAAATTTAGATGGTAAAATTTATCCAATCTATTCCTAATGTTGTCAAAAAAATGTTAAATCATATGGAGACATCTGCTATTATGGATTTATTGCTCAAACTTATTAGCTATGAGGAGTACCCAGAAGGGGCTGGGGTTATTGATGTTAGTGGTAATTGTATCAAATCCTAGGTTGATTCGTATCAATATTTTATTCAGTAATAATTTTATTCTTTATTATTTATACTTTAGTGGTTGAATTCCGAGGGTCTTATTGAAGCGCTAATTTCTCGGCTAGATCCACATCTTGATCCTGACGTAATATATTTATTTAATGTGTATTGTATTAGCTTTGAACTTTATTTTAATGCTTTATCCTTGTTTTTAGATCCATTCCACTACGTCACAAGTTCTAACAGACATAATTACTATTTCCCAATCGAGTAATCCCGAACAAGGTGGTGTTGGGCCAAATGCATTAAGTAGAGAACTTATCAGGTATGATTGATTTGAATGACTTTACGTATTTAATCTTAGTTAATATACATGTGTTTATAACAGTGAAAAAACTGTGACTCGACTTGTCAATTATATGCTTGACCCGGAGGCTCCGAATTCAACATCTTCCTTGACTAACGGAGTGAGCATACTTATGCAGATAATTCAAAAAAACAATTGGTACGTAAAATAATTTTATTGTATTGCACTTTAATACCTTTGTCGCAGCAAAAACTATAAGTCTGCATTTTTCGTAAATTTAGCGATTTCAATGAGGAATCAACTCCTACATTGTCTCCGCATCAACCACACCCCATTGTTGATTTAGGTGATATGTTACAAGTATTGGCTAACCGAATAGGAGATTTCAAATCGTTGCTTGAAAATCCCAAATCAGTGGTATGATACAATTAACTGTTTATGAATGTAATATATGTTTTCTAATTAAACTAATTTTTAAAAGTCAGGACAAATAGATACAACGATAGGTAAAATGGTACCTCTTGGGTTCGAAAGATTTAAGATTTGTGAACTTTTTGCAGAATTATTACATTGTTCCAATATGAGTTTGTTAAATGTTGTCAGACAAGAAATACCCGTTAATGGGTTTTATGAACTGAAACATGATTATTCATATAATCCGATGACTCAAACGAGTGAGATCGTAGGAGTAATTCAAATGCAGGAAAAAGATCATAGTCAGACAGTTCAAACAAGTTGCATTGAGGAAGTTATTCAAACAAATGAAGTTGGGAAAGTTTTTCAAACCAAAGAAAAATATCAAATCCAAGAAAAGGATTATGATTCAACAACTCAAACAAGTGGTGTGGAGGATGTCTACAAAATACAGGAAAAGGATTATGATGTAGCAACTCAAACACAGGATGCCTTTCAAAGTCAAGAAAAAGATTATACTCAGACTCAAACCAATGTGACTGGTGAAGTTTTTCAAGAAATATCAGAACTTCAAACACAGAATATTGATGATATGAAACAAATGGATTCAAATTTACCTGATTCCAATTTGGAACAATCGACATCTGTAGCATCCCCAATATTTGAACACTTACAGGCTCCACCTGGTTTAGAAGCAGTTTCCCAGTTTAATCAATATAACGGACTAAACTCATCACAATTACCAGTAGGAGATATACTAAAGTCCAAATTTATCGAATACAGAATTATACCAACTTGCCTGGTGCGCGATCTTTTACAATGATTAATTAATATAAATATTAATTGTTTATTATATTATATTTTTAACTTCTGGATTTATTATCTCAGGACCTTTTCTTTAATTTCAAATGGAATAATTTCTTACATACTGTGGTATATGATATGGTCGCACAAATATTCAATGGACGAATGGATATTGGATATAATAAAGCCTTAGCTATTTCAGTAAGTTCATATCCAAATTATATTAAATTTGATAGATTGTTTATTTTAATTAAAATTTGTCTATGTATTTCATCTAGGTTTTTACTGATGGTCAACTCACCAAACGTATCACAAAAGCACAGAGATTAAATGACTATGAAGTGTATGTTTTAATAATTCATTAGATGATATAATCGTGTAATGTTAATTGTTCTTTTAATTGAAGCTTTTACTTTTAATACTTTATAGTGAACAGCCAAAAGGTGTGAGATTAGGTTACATGGGCCATCTAACATTCATTGCTGAAGAAGTTGTAAAATTACTTGATCGATATGCAGTGGAAATTGGCGAGAAAGTGAGAGGTTTGAATGTTTCCGAATCATTATTTACATGTATACATACGCACATATGTACTTTATGATAATTTCTTATATTGCATTCGGATTAGAATATATTGAAGCAGAAGATTGGCAGGAGTATGTATCCAAGACATTACGTGAAACAAGAGAGCGAGATAGAGCACCATTAGGTGGGCAACGTCCAAGTAATCATGATAGTATGTCACCAAGTCGCGAAGAAAGCGAAGACGACGATGATGATGATACGAGCGAAGCTGTTGCAGACGGTGACATGGCCAGTGATCAGGTTGGTCTTTTTATTTGTTATTCTTTAAAGTATGTTTCTTATATTTATTAGAATATTTCTATTTTAGTTCGCGAGGTATTTATGCCAACAAATTACAAATGATCTACCAGATAAATTTGGCTCATCTGATGAAAGTGATGACGACGAAGAAGAAGGGTGGATGGGGTTCGTATTATTATAAAGGTTTTTGCGTTTGAAAACTGTAATCGTTCGTAATTGTTTCGATCAGAACTGTTTATGCATAAGATTAGAGATGATATATGTCTTCTAATTTTATGGTAATTGATTTATAAAATAATACTAATTCAACTTAGTGATGATTTTGACAGAGACGTCGATTATGAAATGCGTGGCCCATTCTCAAATCCTAATATGATAGAGGTAGTGAAAAATCTCCAGATAATCATTTAACTTACTTATTTAACTTATTTTATTTTTTTATTTACTATAGAGTGATCATTTCGAAAATCGGCGATCCTCGCTGGGTGACGACTTTGGAGCGGATAGTGATGAAGATGTATGTCTTATTGTCTCATTTATATCATATGTTAAATAGGTCATTTTAATCAACATATTTTCAAAAATTTGCGTAGGATTCATCTGCACAATGGTCAACGTCGAATATGCACGAGCATAAACAACTACTTACTGTTGCCGATTGGTCAGCAGCAGAGTTTCAAGGTTTCAAAACCTCTACTACAAAAACAGCTTCTAAATTATCTGCAAACACACCGTCTTCCTCTGCTACCACTAATTCCGTACCTTCTGCTTCACATACTGACATTGTCACTTCCGTGCCGACTACATCAGAAGCAGCAAACACTAATGAAGGTGGAATACTTGTTAATAATGTTAAAGATGGAAATGATAAAGATTCTAATGTAACAGAATTAGTAGTCTCACAGATTAATGTTTCGGGCTAAGCTCTCAATTATAAAACATTTTGGATTTTGGCGTGTAATTATCCTAAACTTCCAAGTGTCATAAGTGCAGGTGTAAATCACATGACATTGTAGTAAATCATATTGCTTATTTTATATTTTTCGTATTGTATTTGTCTATTAAATAAACCCAATTACGTGACGCATAAAATACGTCACGAATTCAAAACACAGCATTTATGAATAATGCGATGTAATTTGCTTAAGTTTCTTCTAAGTTTGATTTTTTATTTTAATGATTGATGTAGTTCAGTAGTTACAAGTTACAGTAGTTAGCGTTGGCCGATGACCTTTATAGTCTTTCATAGGTCATTTGTTCATAACGAAGTTGAGTGTTAAATATGAGAATAATAGTAAAAAAACTTTTTATTACAGTAGCATTTAATATGATCAACACCAAAATGTCATATGATATAATCAAAGGTTAAATGTTATGACTAGGGTGTCCAGGATTATGCCGCTAATGATGCCAAAATTATATGCTTGCTAACTGCACTGAATTATGCTTTTTATGCTAAAGAGTTTTTTAAAAAAAAAATTAAATAATTTTGCATTTAATATATTTAATATTATATTTATTCAACATATTAAGTTTTTCTAAAAATTCTTCTGAAAGTGCATGACTATTATCGTCAAGAATATTTTTGTAATTAGAAAAACTAATTTCTATATCTACACTTGATACATACATCGGATAGAAAATAGGCAAATTGTTTTTAATAACTTTTTTTTTAAAATTTTGAAGTAAAATATTTTAGCAATTATAACCAAATTATTTTAATTTTAACTATATCAGATATAGATGTAGAATAAAAAAGTTTTATTAGATTTGGTTTGATAATTGTTGAGATATTTTGATCTAATGTTTAAAAAACTTTTACTTAAAAAATATTTGCCTGTTTTCTATTGACTTCTTCCAAATCTTCTAGATTTAGAATCAACATAAATTTATTCTAAATATATATACTCAAGCTGAAACAAAATTTTAAATTCACTCAAATCATGTGGGCCAATTTATAGAATTGCCAATAACTTTTGATCCTTTTTGAATAATTTTGCTACCAAAATGTTTGTCTTAATAAGACAATTCTAACAAGCCCAAAATTGTTAAAACCTGATCACAGTATTCTGAAATTGTTAGAGGAGTAACAAAAATCAGGTGATTTTTTAGGGGGAGGAGGTAAAAAAAGTTGAAATTATATATAAGAACCTGACTATATATATATTAAAGAAGGAAAAGGGAGTAGGCCTCTGATAAAAAATAAGGGTGCTGATATTTATTACCTAATATCCATTTACTATAGAGGCTTACTCCCCCACCCCAGGTAAGATCTATAAATAGAATTTTAGCCAATCAAATTTAACTAAAATAAGATTTTTCTTGACCCTACCCCTAAAATATTATCTAATAAATGTTAGCGCCCTAATCAGGTGATTAATAACAAGCCTTTAGGATTTTGTATTTTTTTTTTTTTTTTTGGCAGGACTTGCTAAAATTTTATTAGAATAATAAAATACATGTATGTACAGTTTATATTTTTTATTTTATTTAAATACAAAATTTAACATTATCTGGCTGCTAATGAGAGTACTCAAATACAACCTGTTGTATCCAAAACTGGAATTTCTGAGAAGCCTTATTAGTTTTACTACCCTACAATCAGAAATTAACAATCTAATAATATTTCTTTTATAGAAAAGTAAAAAAAAAACAATGACAATTAAAAGTAAAAAAAAATTAATTAAAAAAAAAAATAAAAGAAGTATATATTTAAAAAAAGGAAAAAAAATAGATAATTCATTAATGGTCACTATTATAATTAGTATAAAATTTCATATATAAAAAAAAAACTAATTATCCCTTAGATTGTAGTAGAACACAAGCAAATTTGCCTGCATTTTTGCACTTTTTTGGCTCTGATTTACTTTTTTAAAATACTAAAATAATTAAATAAAACTTTGTACAATTATATTTGAAAATAAGGATTACTTTTTTGCAAAATTAGTTTTTATATTATAAGAAAATAAATTATAGTTACATATAAGCTGAAAATAGATAATTTTAAGAAAAAATTTTTTTAAAAAATTTTATTACAATTTTTCTGCGATCTTATTTAGTTTTAGTTTTAGAACTATAGTTCTTAAGACAATATTGTAGTTTATATAAAGGATGACAACTTTCATTATTGCAACTTTAATGATTTACTTGTAAAAATTAAGACTTGTATTAGAAGTAAAGATTTTTTTATAGACGGGAACATATAAAATTTGAAAAAATCTAAAGAAAAATTTTAATAGTAAAAATGCCAATACAAGAACTTTAAACATTTATTATATTAAAGTTTTCTAATGATTTTAAAAAAATTTTATAACAAAGTTACTAAAACAAAACTTAAAGAATATTTTTTACTTAGAAAAGATATGGCTAAAATCAATATTTAAAATTTTATTAAAAATTTTAAAATACGCAGGCAAATTTGCCTGTGTTACAATCTAAGGGATAGAAAATTCTAGCTAAAATTGCAAAAATATAAATAATAAACATAACAAATTAAACCTATTATTTCAATTAACTTCTTGTTTACCAAACTATATGTGAACAGATTATATATTGTTTATTATTATAAATATTTTCAATATAAAACAGATATTCAATACTAATCTTTTGAAGAGGATAAACCAAAATCTCTACTTTTGACAAAAATTTTCTACTATTTGAAAGAAAAGTACTATTTTTCTTTAAGAATTGTAAGAGTATATAGTACAGTCATCTCTCTCTAATTCAAACGGGCTATTCCAAAAGATTTTGTTTGGTATAGAGAAAGTCTAGAATATAAAATTTTCTTTCTAAACTGAATACTAATAAAAATTCGGTATATAAAGAGTTATTAATAAAAAAAATTAAATAAGCTACCATTTTACACTATTTTTTTTCTAATTTTGTATTTATTACCTGTCAGATTACTATTATTTGATCTGGATTAAATATCTAATCCATTGGGTTACTATTATCTAACCCAGATTAGAACACTAGTTTAATAATTATATCATATGCTCTGATTTTTGGAATTTATAAAAAAGCTTATTTTTTTAAAACTTTAAAGCTAAATAATTTTTGATCTACTGGTCTATTTAAAATGATTTTACTACCAAAATGTTTGTTTCTTTGAGATAATTCCAACAAGTCCAAAATCATAAAAATTCAATTACAAGGGTATGAAAAATGTACTGTCAAATAGATGACACATCTAAAATTGGTTTGATCTATGTTAATTGATAATCCACCAGTCACCTGGATAAAATGATCTACAATTACTATATAACTATGACGCAAATTAATTAATGAAAATCCCGATTTGTAAATGTGCAGATTTTATTATCGTTATAGATTTTTTTTTTAAATATATTTAATTAATGCTAATTTAAGTATCACTACTTTTCACAAAATATTTTTTTTTGACCGTTTCATGTACAGATTTACAGTACTAATATTTTATTCTTTTTTCCATTTAGAGTTGTTTGAGTGGTTTGTGTTTATACAGGTGGTGAATTGTATTGCTATTCCAGGTGGGCTGTGTCATTGATAATGCTCTTGGTTTCACTCTTGGTGGTGAATTTTGCTTAGATTTCATTGTTGGTATTGTCGATATCATCATTGCTAGTAGTGAAATTTCGCTGTTGGTGTCGCCATTATTATTAGTAGAACTTTGCGTTGGTGTTGCCCCTGGGATTTTGCCATTGCTGGTAATAAAATTTTATTGTTGGTGTTAGTATTATAGGGTATTACAGAAATATGTGTTGTATAAACACATAACTAAGTAATGTACGTATAGATATAAGCAAAAAAAAATTATAAAAGTATGTATGATTAGCAATACTTATAAAATTTATCTTTTATAAGTAATTCCCTTTTAATAGTTAGGATTAGGGTAAGCAATAATAGTGTCCTTTTTCATGTTAGGGTTGGTATAGGTTATAAATAAAATTTTTAAAGAATTTTTTTTATGAACTATACGTGCTATCTTAATTTCTACTATACATACTTTATCAGTTATACACTACATATTTTCTATATACTCATATTACAGGAAGGTAAATTATACTATTATATTGGGTGGGTGTTAATTCGAAACATGCATAGGTGCTAATGAGATACTATATACTATTTTAAGGGGTCCAGATTTCGAAATAATGCCCCTGAGCATTATTTCGCTCTTATATGGAAAATATTTCTTGTTATAACTAGGGCTGTTATTAACTTATTCGGTTCTATTGATTAATTGGTTTTATAATTGTTAAATATACAAGCTATATAAAGCTGATAAATCCACTTAGTATTACCGTCAAACAAGTAATACATAAATTAATAAATAATAAATAATAGAATCAGTAATATAAAGATTAGAGTAACTTTATTTATTTAAAATAGTAAATTAAAATATATCAACCCTTCTATTTGAGAAACTATTGAACAAAAGCAATACTTTAAAAAAATCTACACTTTTTCTTGTCATAATAATCAAGGTTATTATTATCTGGTTCAAATAATCCAATTCAGTTTTACAATGACTAAATAAATTTTAAAGATGAACTTTTCAAAACTAATTCTGTTAAAAATCGATAACCTGTCAAATTTGATAGAAAATTAACCTACCAAGCCTGTTTTAGCTATACAAATCTAATTGTTTATAATGTTTTCAACCCCGATAACCTCTTGATACTGGTAAAAACTGTCTATTATCGAATCTTCAATTATTTCTTTTTTGAGAAATGGTAATTTAGTAAGTATAATCAAGCTTAGATCAGAAATTAAACGATTACACGTGTATAGTATGTATGCATATACCTGATTTTTTGGTGGTGATAGGTAGGCTTAGTAATATTAAACCACAAGTATCTGAAGCTATTGAATATGATCGTTATTTAATATTTTTGGGTAATATAAAGTAAACCATCACAAATTAAAGTAAAGATATATCAACGTGTTGCTTTAATTTACTTTTTCAATTAAGTTTTCTAGAATTTGATCATTGATAAAATTAGTACTGGTAATAAATCTTTATTAACTCAAATTATTTTAACTTACTTCCTATAAAAATACTTTTATGAACTTAATTAAAACTATACATAATAGTATACTTACTTTATATTCTCGATTACTATATTAGAATCACAGTATATGTAATAAATTATCTTGAGCCAATGGTATTAGCAACAATGGAGTTTCCAGTTATACGCATACTGCATAGGTCAGAGTATTTTACAAATACTTTGTGCCCTGATATAGTAATCAGAATATTTTATTACAAACCCACTTAAAATTATTCTTCACTATCTAACCACATTTTGAAAACAAGAGCCGAACCCTTTTTACCAATCTTTTGAATGTTATCAAATCTATTATTTTCATGTGAAGTTTTTTAACGATTCCTTGATATTGTTTTACGGATCACTTGTTCAACACCAGTTTTGTGTTGGCTACAAACTGCGCATTTCTGAATCCTTAAAGACTAATATATGTATGCTGCCAAGGGAAAAAGGCCGTTCAGACTTTCAAGCATATTAGTTATAATATACTCAAAAGTCCAAAAGACTTTTTCCCTTGGCAGCAATATTATTCGTTTTTTGAGTTAGCTCATATACTTTAGACCCACTAGAAATAAACTTGTAAGAAATAAAATAAACTGAAGTTTAGCTTACTTTGTCCAAAAAAGCTATAAATTTAAAAGCCATATATAGTATTTTAAGTCTCACTTTCCATGTTTTATGTAACTGTGTATATTAAATATAATATACTCCGGGTTGGGTATTTAAACTATGGTTTCTGGTAGGTGAATAGATGGACTGGGTTTCTAGATTGGACAGAAAGATTATTACTTACAGGTAATCTTACGAGTTCAGTTCCTGTTTAGATCTTATGCATGAGCAAAAAAAAAAACAACCAATTACTATACATATATGAAATTATTCATGTGAGTTCTTTAGTGTAAGTATTTTAAAGTCTTGTAAGTTTGTACAAATCTACAAGAAAATCTGAAAAGTTTGAAGTTAAAAAGAATATATGTATAATAAAAGGTTAAATTTAGATTAAATATAGAGTACATATATAAAATTATATATATATGCTACATAGTAAATGCCACATGTATCTAGAGTAAAATATTTAATGAAGAACTTCTGTGTTTAATGCTTTTAACATCAAACCTGTATAGTATTACACTACAATTTGTACTACTTTAAAGCAAGTATTGATTAAAAAATTTATTGACTTTACATATAACCTTAAAATATCAATTTGTCTTTACATGTATATGATTTGCGTCAAAATCACCAGGTAACTGATGGATCATCAATTAAGTTTTTTAAAATTTTATATATAAGGGCCGTGTTATTAATCACCTGATTATTTTTTATCAGAGGCCTACTCCTCTCTCTCTTTTTTAATATATATATAGTCAGATTCTTATATATAATTTCAACTTTTTTTATCTTTTTTTTCTTCTAAAAATCATCTGATTTTTGTTACTTTCCTAAATATACCAGATACAGATTTTGAAAATTTTTTTATATAGTCGAAAAGGGAATCAAGAGCTACTATGTGAGGGTATATAATGTTATCTATAGATACTTTCTAACTTATGATCTATTAGCCCAAGCTAAATAATTTTTATACTATTCAAATTGTCTCTTTGAGACAATTCGAATAGTACAAAAATCATTTGATTTTGATCATTAAATAATGAGATATTGGTGTTCGAATGTTTAAATCAAATTTTTTGAAAAAATCTAATATATTATATTCAAACACTATTTTAATACCAATATCTTGTAACCTAGTGATTGAAATCAAATGAGTTTTGTACTATTTGAATCATCTCAATGAGACGATTTAAATGGTATTAAAATTGGTTATATTGAACTAATAGTTTACAAGTTATTGCAAATCTGCTACAATATTCTTATCTATCACAATACTCTTTTCAATTTTATGTAATATACGATTGTAAATAACTTGTGATTTTGTGATCCAAATTGAATGATTTTGGTACTATTCAATTTGTTTCATTGAGATGAATTGAATAGTACAAAAAATTTTTAATTTGGACCAATAGATTTAGAGTTATATCAAAATTCTTTTAACTTTGTTACTATACTCATACTTACTTTATATAATTGAAGAAAAATCAAAATGAAATTTTTTTTAGAACTTCTCTTTAGCTATATTTTGTTTTTTTTATTTATATATATATAATACTTTGTATTGTTTGTGAATATTATATAATTTTTATAGCTATGCACAGGCAAAATAGACTATCATAATCTGTTTTTTTTGCTTTTTTTTCTTTTTTATTTTTTTTATTTACTTTAATAACTCATTTAGATAATATTAGTCTTTTTTTATTTAGTACATTTTTTTTTTTTTGTTTTTTTTTTTCTAGTAGAGTTTTTTTACTCAGAAAGCTAGAAGAAGAAGATTTAAAAGTAGATATAATAGTTTGATATAGTTTCTGGTTTAAAGCTATATAGCAAATTATATTTGTTCTTGTTTAACAGAAAGAATAATATTAAACTTACAAAATAGTTTACTTTTATGCTTATAATTTGTATATAAAATTTTATAAAATAAATTATTAACAAAACTTTTTAAATTAAAAAAAAATGCAAATTCTAAAATCTTCAAGTCAATAGCATAGTAGTTATGCTCTGAGATTGCAAATTAAGAAATTGTTAGTTTAAATTTTTCAAATATGAAATAATTAAAATATATAGCTAGTTTAAATTAGAGAACTAAAATACTATAAGAACCAGAAATCTAAATATCTATAGACAAACTTAATTCTAGAATAGACTATTAACTATTATTTTAAGAATTTGTAGTGATAAAATAAAACATGTTAGAACCCTGATATATCAGCAGTACAGTTAAACCAATATCCATCAGAACAACTCCTAAGTCATAAGATGTATAGTCAACTTTTTTTATTTCAAACTGCTAGAACTACTAATTTTTGCTATATAAAAATTTAAAAAAGTTTAGTTTTCAAAAAGTTATATGGCTAATCTGAACTTTATAATAAAATTTACAAATATTCTAGAAGATTTCGTTTGGTTTAGAGAAAATTTAATAGGAGTCAAATTAAAAAGAAGCAACTGTAATATAAGGCTTAAGCCTAAATATGTATAATACTATAAACTTGTGTCAATATATTCAAAAAAATACAACCAATTACCAATAAAGACATACTACTGCATGATAAATAGAATTGTATTAGGAGTACAAATATTAGTACATACTAGAGACATCTTTTCTAGTACTATTACCAAAACAGTACAAACATGTAATTATATTTGTGGTATGCAAAAATTTTTAAATTTCTTTAAACCCTAAACAATACAAGTAAAGATTATATTGCTGCATTATCTACTTTTTTGCAACTCTAATTGGTCAAAATAAGATTCAACCAATTAGAATTGCAAATTTTGGATAAAATTTGTAAAAATTTTATATTAGAGCCAATATAACTTCTATTAGTATTATTTGGGACCCTACTAGAGTTGGGTTAATAGTGTTTTAATAATAAAATTCTTAAGAAAAACTTTTGTTAATGTATTAAAATGGTTTTCTATGCAGATTTTATAGTTATTAGCGATTTTTGACAAAGCAAACATTTGTTTTGAATTTTTCTAATTATACTATATTATATTTGATCTTAAGATTTTCACAAAAAAATTATGTGCTATACTTTTTTGGTAGCAATACTAGAGTAGTTTACTAGGAACATGGACAGCTATAATTGGCAAGTCAGATTTATGGCAGAACATTAGTTGTGTATATATAATGTATATAGGCCATTAACAATTAATAGACTCTGCATGCTTAGTACTAGAAACTGAAAACCAGTGCAAGTCCAGATCACAAAAAAAAGGGTTTGAATTAAAATTATTGCATATTTATAATCAGTATATAAATCTATGTGCGCATATTTTTAAAAAGCTTCACATATTTTTAGCTAGAAATGTGCACGCAATTCACATACTTTGGGGCTAAATAGTGCACTAAAATCATTAGTAAAATACAGAAGATGTGCACATAGAGCACACTGTGTACATAATTTATTGTATATACATTTAGATTTATTTAATTATATCAAAGCTATATAGTGTACAAATTTTTAAAACTGTTTACATAAATTAATGATCATGATGACCAATCAGCATCATGGAACTGACGCATAGAATTCTCACGTGATCGAAATGATCACTTGCTGTTGTAAAAACAGATATCCTCCGGGACAATAAAAAAAAAAAAAATACAACGATCTCAGAATCCTGTATCGGATTTTGACAATTTTGGGCTCGTTAGAATCGTCTCATTGAGATGAACATTTTGGTAGGAAAACGGATCAGTAGATCAAAAGTTATTCCATAAATTGGCCCATATGTCTTAAAAAACTAATTTAAAATTTACAATTTAAAATTAAAAATGCTTCAATTCAATTTAAACAGCAATACATTGCAAAGCTATATATTCTATAAAGGTTTTTTTGGCAATCTAGTCTTCAGCCTGAACTAGATAATTCATTAGTGATGATTGGTTTTACAACATTGATTAACAGAATTGCCATCGAGAAATTTGATAAGCTTTCAAGTGCATTATGAAATGCAGTATAGAGCGACTTGAATTTCAATCTCCATAGTCAGTTTAAAATTGAAATGTATCATATATATAATAAATAAACTACCAAATTATGCTCAATTTTATGCTAGCAAATATAAATTATGCTACATAAATTCTGCTGGTTGCATGATTATGCTAAATTATGCTAATAGCATAGTCCTGGACACCCTAGTTATGACTTAACATCGGCCAACAATGAGTACCTGTAGTTACAATACATTATCATGTAATAATAGTAAAGGTCTCAAATTATAAAATTCATAATAAAACGTAAAACAGGGTTAGATTTCGTGTTTCGTGTTTTTACTTAAATTTCAATAATAAATGTTTGCTAATCAGATCACTGTGAAATTTGGAGGTCTCAATTTGAAATATAAGCCTTATACTCTATAATAATTCTAATCCTAAACCCTAATTTAACTATAAAAAAAAAACCTAACAAAAAAGGCCCAAAAAATTTTAAAAAAATCGGAATAAAATAGGTTCTAATTTCATTATTTCATTATGATCTTCCACAATAAATAAGGCACAATTGAGATTCGGATTTAAAAATTGAATTACTTTTGCTTAAAAATTTTTAAAGATATAAATAAGCATTGTAGCAAATAACGGCAAGAGAAATTGGGACAATCATATAAAATTTATATGATTGATGTCACCGTTTTCCCCTGCCGTCACTCACATTGTATAATGATAAGAGTGAAAATTGCTTCTGGTAACGATTTTCTGATAATCAACCAAAAGAATCAAGATGTTGATCCCTCAATAATTAGTGCATCTGCCTTAAAATTTTTACTGTAGTCAACAGTACTTGATAAACATGTGATTAACAGTAAAAGGTCGAGACATGATTACTTAATATAGGTTTTTTTAAACTATCAAGTAAAAGTCATACAGCAGATATCGATATTGCTTTCGCCTATACAACACAAATTTGCATGAATTTTAGAAGCTTCGGTTTGATTTAAAAATCAGCGAAACCTAATGATAGAATATTTTTTTTTTTATCTAAACTTTATTATATTTAGAAAAGTTTATAAATTACGTAGGTTTATATATGTAGCTACAATCATCAGTTTGATATTGGTAATTCAGTATGAATTTTCGACTATTTTTATAACGATAACGATAAAACCTGGGTGATTTCTGGCATTAAATTTCTTTTATTTGTAGGTGCGTATGCATTAAGCACGTTTAATACTCGAGTAATACAGTGTAATATGATTGGCTGAATTGATGTACTCGGATCCTTCAGAGCTGGCTTTGATAACAGCTTATAATAAAATTGGTTAGTGGGGATGATTTCCGATTATTCTATAAAAAAAAAAAATCAATATAGTTTGAGATCGATATAGAAAAATGTAAAGGACACGTGATGAATTACCTAATAGCATTCATATTACGTAATAACGTCAACGCCATACATTTAACTACATCATACTTAATCACATTTTTGTCACCATATTAAATTTAAACCAATCATTTACGAATTTAATCATAACAGTCATAATGGATATTTCTTCCATATATGATCTATTAATTAATATAAATAGAAAGCATTATTTTTTTAAATTGATTACATGATTTGTACCAGAGAATGTAAATTATAAACATCAGCAATTTGTCATACGGCATATGCCTCATCTAGTCCGAAAGGGATTGTAAAACAAAAATGTCTATGCATAATGTCCATAATGTACAATTTACAATTCCAGAAGGTTATAATTTACTCTAAATTTTGTTTTTTTTTTCTTTTTTGACATAATAGTACAGGATATACTGACTATTAGGGGGGTAAAGAACATTGAGAGAATTTGGTGAATAGTTTTCATAAAGAAACACAGTAAGGATGTAATTATTAAAATATTGTAAAGAAACAAACATCTAATGTGTATATGATTGGTGTACAAACCGTTTCGTTTTCGACTACAATGAAAAGTTTCAATGTCCATCATAAAAAGTTGCGCACTAAAAAAGGTAAACCGTGTATTATAATGAAACAAGAATAAAACAATGTTTTCACCAGAAATAACCCGTCTTAAGCCAATGAATCAATCATCACTACCATTCCATCCGATGGTAATCCTCCTATCCACCCAATTACCATTTTCGTCAGTGCAACTTCCACCTGGTAAATCATCATCTTCCTCAATTCCATATACACCAAAGTCTAAAACATCAAACCACGTTACATTATTTCTTTGAACTGCAGCAACACATCTCCGTTCATCGAACTTGACTTGCCTATTATAGATTCTTTCGTCAGATTATATGATCAAATTGATAATAAAACATAAATAAAGTAACAACACATTACCAGACTCCACTTAAACCAGTTAATAAATCTCGTTGTTGACGACCTGTTTTAACATCCCACATTCGAAGAGTTCCATCAGATCCTGATATGACTTTGCTCTCATCATGTTGGAAACATGTAATGGCACCAGAATGTGTTGTCAAAACATGTTTACAAGTTCCATCGTTAGGATTCCATATACGAAGGCTAGAATCAGCAGCAGCGGAAACGAGATAGTCATGAGAAAGATCGAGAAGACCGACAAGAGAAGAATGGCCTACAAAATAAAAACAATGAATTAAATTAATTGATTAAAAATATGTATAATATATATATATATATATATATATAAATGGATTAAAATATAGAATCTTATTCGTACCTTCTAAAGTCCATACGATTGTCCCATCCTCTAAACTCCATACCTTTACTGTACCATCCATACTTCCACTCATACATCTCTTTCGTTTTGCATCTAATACGACAGAGTATACTTTTTGTGTATGTCCGATTAATCGCCAAAGGCATTCACCAGTCATAATGTTCCAAACCCTCACAGAACAGTCGTAACTTCCGCTTACTAAGGTGTTTCCAACTCCCGCTAAAGCTCGAACTGAATGCGAATGTCCTTGAAGCGTACGAAGAAAATAAGGATTGTCCGTATATTGAGAATTATCGGATGGTGATGACGGGATTGTAGGTTGACATTGAGGATCATTTTTTTCAAGGTTTGGCAATTGCCAAACTTTTAAAGTGGAATCTCTTGAACCTGTAACTATCAAAGGAACAGGTGGTTCAACAATTGGTGGTTCATTAGGATTTGTATTAACATTTTGTGGCATTATAATTTGAAGACATCGAACAGTACTCGTATGCCCTGGGAAAACATGAGTACAAACGCCTTTTTCAAGATCCCATACTCTCACAGTTCGATCAGTAGAACCGGATACTAACGTTTTACCAACATATTGTAGTGCCCAAACACCACCATCATGACCTTCAAGTCGATTAATTAATTTACCCGTTGAAGTTTCATATACATTGATGCATTGATCATCAGAACCTGAAATTATCTTTTCGGAATCAAATTGAAGACATGTAACAACGTGATTGCCATGACCTTGAAAAGATATATGTTTATGTCGACCGTTAATCCAATTTTGCCTCATAAGAAAGTGACGACGATAAATAGCTTTATACGGATGATTTGCAGAGAGTGGAAGTGGAGGTTTTTCTTCTGAAGTTTCGATATGGTCACTACCTTCTTGAGACATAGCATCAACATCACTATCGTCCCCATCATAAGGATGATCATCATCATGATGCGTTTCTGGTTCAAGTCGAAAATCGTTCCATTCATCATCAGCTCGAGCCTTTCCTTTATCTTGTCTCGTGATGAACTCAGTTCCTGTTGGTGAAAGAGTGATGGAGTCTTGTAATTCATTATTATTATCAGCAATCGAATTATTTTTCTGATCAGAAATGTCAATATCAACTGCCATATTATCGTTAAGATTATTTCGATACATATCTAATCCAGATGAATCAGATGAACTTTCTTTATCTTCGTTAACAACTCTCATATTATCAGTATCATCATCATCAATTTCTACAACAGTTCTTTCCTCAGAAGATGATGTGCCACTTTCATTATTCGTACTGTCTAATTGTCGATTTCTATTATGAGTGGATTTTATAGGACGTATAAATCCCCAATTTTCTGCAATAGCACGTGCTTCTTCATTAGCATCGACACCGAATCCATCCAATTTAAGACGACGCTGCCATGTCAAACCATCACCATCAATAACATTTCTCCACCGTTTACTAACTTGAGCTGCTCTACACATACTTCCTGCATCTAAATACCTTACTATATGTAAACTAAGTTCAATAGGAAGTGTTCCAACGAAATCTTTCCTTAAAGCTGGTAAAATAATATTACTAACATATTGAAGAGTATTTGTTGGACAACGACGAAGAAGTTGGAATAACATATAAGATTTCATTGAAGCAGGTAAAGCATCAAAAGTTGTAAGCATAGTGTTCAAATCCCATAAACTAGGTGTATTAGATGTATCAGTAGTAGTAATTTGTTGTAAATTCCAATTTTCATTGATGCCAGCAGATAACGGCTCATCGACAGTGACATCATCACCATCCACATCGTCACGAACGGAATGTTCGGCGAAATAAGTTTCAAATTGATTAGTGTTACGTGAAGTTGAAACTCCAGTAATCGGTGATAATGAAGGAGATGGAAGAGCGGATGAATGAGTGCTTCTTGTAGTTGAAGGAGTATCCATTCCAAGGTTTGAAGTCGTTATAGTATTAAAAGGTCTGGAAGCAGTAGGAACCTGTTGAGTGATTATTGATGTTGATGATTCACCTTGTACAGTGCTCAATGGAGTATTAGTTCTCGGTATTGTAATTCCTGAATTAACGTTATTGTCCCGAAAATCTGTAGTAAATTCCATCCATTGTCTCTGTGAGGCCAGCTCGTTTTCCTGTTCCAACATTGAGTTTACAGATTTTGCACGGACCTTTTTATGAGGAGGAGATAAAGACCTTCTTTCTCGTGATAATTTCCCTATACTATTTTGATGTCGAGCGTTAACAGAGAAATCGATTACTGGTTCGATGGGAGATGCGGGTCTTTTACGTGCACCACTTCCAGAAGGTATAGTATCTACATAATTATCATTAAATGATTGCTGAGTCGAAGTAACACTTGTCTTGACCGTTCTTGTTGGAGTAGAAGATGCTCGCATATTATATAAGGCTTCTTGAAGCTAAAATATGTCCATAAGCGCATAATAAAATCAACGTATCATAAAATTTAATACAAGAACACAATTTATTATAAGCTAACAATAAAAAATTTTGCTATAAATAATAACAATTCACGCTTAAAACATAATTTAAAAAGAGCATTCTTGAGCGTGAGCATATACAAGTTATAAAAGTTATAAATGTACATTTATAGGAGGAATGATATTGATAATAAAAGATTTATAATAACTTGAAAGTATAAAATTTGAAGTAAAACCCACCTTGATAATTTGTTGTTCTGAATCTTCGTCTTCTCTAATGTAGGCAGGTTGTCCGTTCAAATCGAAGCAAAACCGTTTAAGTGCTGGAGGAGTTGGAGTATCAGCCAACGGATATTCTTTCGGATCTAGTTGTCTTGGTAAAGGTGGAGGTTTTAAGAGCAGAGGAGGAAAAGTTGTTGTCGTTGTGGTCGTTGTAGTGACAACAGTGGTTGTAGTTGTGGGAGCCAAAGAAATGGTTGCAATAGTAGGAAGTCTAGAGGAGGGTTCCTTCGAAGGCGACATCGGCGTTGAGTTTTCGGCTGAAGTGAAGGGTACATAAGCGGACACAGGTGTCGAAGGAGTTGGAGATTGGCAGCCACCTTCAGAGGCAAGATTGGTGTCAACTTTAAAAAAAGGAGGATTGCCGTTTTTCATTACTAGCTATAAAAGACTACACAGTGTATTTGAAAATTTTAATGAATAAACTTTTTTCTCTTATGCACAATATCCTTTTACTTATGAGAGCAGGATAAAAGCAAAACTCGAAATTAATATCGAAAAACCTACTATTATGACCTGTTCGACCGAAGCAATAAAAAAATAAAATATTTAAAAATGATTTTAAATTCCAAAGATAATTTTTATTTTTGATGATTATGATTTTGGTCTAAAGGAAGAAGCATAAATTTGAGCAAAGGAGAGAAAGAACTAAATTCTCGACTTTTTGCAGTTTATTTTAAGAGGTTTTCTAACTGTAGGGGAGTTAAGAAAAAAAAAAAAAAGAGGACAAATAATAAATTGTGTAATAATAGCGAGTAAGACAAGTTGCTACTCGGCAAATGTCATATCACCTATCACGGTCAAATAACAATATACGTCATATTCGTATACCAGATTATCACCTTAGATTCAATTAAACTTATCTCACTTTATCATGTGATGGAATAACTTAACCATCGTGTGATAGTAATCCAAAATCCTAGCGCGAGGAATTATTTATTACAGACACCGAACTATCATTGTTTTCTGAAAATTAGTGAGATCCTCATCATGGCATATGCACTATATTGATTCTAGAGGTTCTTTTATTATCAGTTGTGTAAAAAAGAAACAGATTTTATTATGATGTTTCAAAACAATTTTTTTAATTCTATTAGTGATCGTTATATTTTACAGGTTTCGACGTTCACACCCTTATGAACCGAACAGGTTAGCGTTAGCGCATAAACTACATGTAAAAAAACAAATTTGAATACATCACATCGCCGCGTGGCGTAAGCAGTGCAGGACACCTATATCAATGATTGGCATTTTGTACAATGGTAATAACTTGATCGATCAAACAAATTGTTAGAATTCAAGAGATATGTATTAAAGTCCTTTTCAAGTTACACGAAACTTGATTTCTTACAAAAATGGCTATTTTTTGTATTGTTAAATCTACTAACTTTTATATTTGGTAAAAACTTATTTTATTTTATTTTTGATAATATTATACAGTACGTATGTATAGAAAAAAAGATAGTCTATTTAAGATACTATAATAGAATAAAAAACAAAATTTCTATTTTAAAAAATATTATCTTTTATATAGGGCGCTTCTATTTTTACTATGATAACTATTTCCACTATAGTTATGTAAATTATGACTAGAATTAGAGTTAGAGTTAGCTTGTAAGTTTGTTAGCATGGTAAAAATAGCAAATTACTATAGTAGAAATAGCAATTCCCTAAAATTATTTATTTTTTAAAGCTTTAAACTTATATTAGTTTTTGATTTCTAGTATATAATATTTTATTTTGTTTATTTTATTTTGATTTTTTTTTTTATTAAAATAAGATTTGTTTTAATTTTTATTAGTAAATTGTAAAAGATACTTTTAGAAAAACCTTTGAAATAAATTATATAACTTATAATTACAAATTAAAATACAAAACTAAAACTCAAACTATATATACTAGTAATACAGTAATATGGATTTATTTATAGTTTAGAGCAATTAAAATTTATTTAGATTTTATAGTTAAATTAAATTAACTCTAATTTAAGGGTATGGTAACTTAGAAAAGTTGATAAGTTGTTACCTTTTAAGTGGCAGGTTTAGGGTTCAAATTCTACTGGTAATGCTTTGAATAAATAGACCTATGTTTTGATAACTGCTTCTTGTTGATTGGTTGGGTATATTACTTGTAGCCTTGTAGGGCTCTAACGGACCCAGACTAAGGCTGGACTTTAGGCAAATCTGAGTCCAGTTCAAATTTCGAACCGGACTCAGACTTAAACTATTTTACAGCTCAGTCTGGTCCGAGTTTGAATATTAAACTTTTGGCTTGGTTTGAGTCCGATTTGAGTTTGTTTTGAAAGTTTGAGTCCAGTCTAAAAGTTTGAAACCTAAAGATGGGTTTTATGCGTGCGAATAAATATGTATTATGCGCATTTATCCCATCAAAATTTTATATTAAAAAAATAAATTAAGTAATTAATATTCTAATAGTGTTCTGATCCGAGTAGGTATTACCTGGTCACCTGCAGGTAGGTAGGTAACCCAGATCGAACTATGGCCCACCCAGGTAGGCAATCCGCAGATCACCCATAGATCACTCATGGGTCAATCTACAGATTATCTGTGGGTCACCCATGTGAGTGACTCATATAAGTTGGTTATAAACTATATACAGGCTGTATCTAGTATTATGATCTGAATCAGGTGACCTGTATGGGTCATGCCGGATCAAACAGGTCAAGGATGTCTAATATATATATATATATATATAAAATTCAAAAATTTCATAAGCCCGTTTGATGCATAATCTGCTATACGGTATAGTACATATTATATAAAATGAACAAAAAAAAATTCATAAACCGTTTAATCCATAATCAGTCATACGGTGTAGTGCACACAGTGTCAAATAAACCAAAAAAAAAAAAAAAACTTGCAAAAAAAAAGGATTTTTTTTCTTTTTTTGAAAAAATTTCATAAGCCCATTTGATGCATAATCGCTCATATAGCATAGTACACATTATGTGAAATGAACAAAAGGATTTTTTTTCTTTTTTTGAAAAAATTTCATAAGCCCATTTGATGCATAATCGCCCATATAGTATAGTACGCATTATGTGAAATGAACAAAAAAAAATCTAGAAAAAAATTTTCACTTTTTTGAGTTTTGACTAAAATATCCAAATCTTAGGATGCTACATAGGGGCTTTGTTTCTACCTGGCAGGTGACCCACCTGGGTTGCAACAATAAAACCCAGGTAACTTGCTAGTGAACTGGTAATCCGGGATGGCCATCCACCCGGGTTCAATTACTATATAATATATATAGCTTAAGAAATTTTTTTAGAATAACTGCTAATTCCGGACCCAGACAGTTTTGCGAACATAGAACTAAACCGGACCAAACCTATAATCATGTTTGAGTCTAATTTGGGTTCGGTACTTTAGGTTCGGGTTTGAGTTCAGGTTCGAAATTGGCAAAATTTATGGTTCGAGTCCGGGTTCGAGTCTGGGTCTGGCTGAACCCAGACTGGACAAGACCCGGACTTCGGAGCTCTATAGCTTTGGTACACTATCTTGAATAGAAGCTTTTGGGCATAGTTGTGTATTATTATACAAATAAATCCAAGGAATGGAGAAGTAAAAACCTATTTGACAAGTTCCTAGTAAAAAAGGTAGCAAAGATTTTTGATAGTACTTCCAAAACCAGAGAATTAGAAACTAGAGTTGGAGAATTAAAGAATGACTAAGACCCTTAGAAATAGGGTTTACCAATCTGGTTACTAGATTCACACTGGAGAAAAAGGATCTATGCTATAGAAATAGGAACCAAAGAAAGAAAAACTATCCCTTAGTTTGTACTACTTTGCAGACAAATTTGCTTGTATAATTACTATAAATATACCTCTGATCTATTTTTTTAATGGTTTGGATTTACTGTTTTGTACTAAATTTAGTACATTTTGCAAAATGCATAAAAAATCCAAAAAATTAAAAAACTCAATTTTTTTTATATACAAAAATCTGATAAATCTTCAAAAATTGTTTAGCAAAATTTTTTTTTATATTAATAATAAAATTATTAAGAAAAAAATTTTTTAATAACCTTAATTTTTGTGTAACAATGCCCATACTAAGTTAAGTACATTTCCGTCTGTATTTTTATTATAAAATTACTAGTAATTTTCAAATTGTGGCTTAGCACAAAAAATTTTTTCTAAAAAAAAGAACTTTTTAGAAAAAAAATCATATAAAATCAAAAATAAGACTTAAAGTTATCAAACTTTTTAGACATAATGCTCCATATCTAACAAATTATAAAGAGTTATTAAAATCATAATTAATAATTAAAATTAGCAGATAATCAGGTTTAAAATGTGTCATAATTTAGTACTTTGTACTAAATTTAGACGGGTAAATCCTATCCATTA
>QKWP01000207.1:58897-77435 GCA_003550325.1 Gigaspora rosea | reverse complement strand
CTAAAGAAAAAATTCTATAGTAAAAGTTCCAAAACAAAAACTTTAAACTTTTATTACACCAAAGTTTTTTAATAATTTTAAAAAAATTTTATAATAAAGTTGATAAAACAGAACTAATATTATGATTTTTACTTAGAAAGTATATAGCTAAAATAAATATTTAAGGTTTTATTTAAAAAATTTAAAATTTTAAAATTTTCGCAGGCAAATATGCCTGCATAACAAATTAAGGAATAGCATCTAAAGCTATATAAATCAATTCTTCTGAGCTAACTGAATTAGAAGTTTGGGATATACTAGTATAAGAAACGGTAGGATAGTAAAAGTGGTTACTGGGGTTGAAGTGAACCTTACAAGAGCAAAAGTAGGTAATAGTAGTAGTTTAAGAATACTTCTAACTACAAGTATAAGCCTTGGTAAATGCATAAATTACCAAAGAGTAGATAACCTATATGGGACAGAAAATGCTCTACCAAGTGTCCTGTAAGAATAAAGTAGTCCTAAAAGAATATTCATCAATAGTATCTGGAACTGATCTTGACTAACTAATATAACAGAAAGCTGTACTAGTGAAACAAGTAGAATTGGCAGAAAGAACTTAAACCAGAAGATTTAAATAAGCAATTTCCTAGTTGGGTTGCAGGTATAGCAGCTAGTGTAGAACTTTTGGACAAACTACTTAAATTAGACAACCAAAAGTTGTACATGTGGCTAGTTGTATTCTTATTTTTGTAACAAATGTCAGGGTACCAAAGAGGACCACTTGATTCACAGGCTCGAATAAAAGACTTATTACCCAATTCAGAAACTTTGATATAAAAAAAAAAATTAACTTTAATTTGATTTAATTATTTGAATTTGGATTTAATTTGAATTTGAATTTTTAATAGTAATTTTTCAAATTAAATTAATTATTTGTTTTTTTTTTTTTTTAAGATGAGGTTATGCTTTTGGTCTTTATTGAGTATATATTGATTGTTACAATATTATTGCTTACAATCTTTATACTATCTACTAAGTACTGAAACTTGGACTATTTTATCTATAACCTAAACCTACCAGAACCTACCATATTCTCATTTATATAGCCAGCCTGGTTTTGTATATCTCTTTTCTAGCCAACTATTAGTGTTCACATGTTTGCCACTTTACTCATATTTCCTAGTATTGTTACTTCCAATTTAGTATATATGATTCCAAGTAGAAATTAAATATTTGTTAAATCAAATCAAATTCAACTATATTTAAATTTGATTAAATCAAATATAATTAAATTTGAATTTGAATTTATTGTAAATGGCCATATAAAAAACCTTCTATGATAGTAGACCCACTATGTATCATCCCCGGATCTACTATATAGGTTGAGATTTTTTGTAAAAATAAAAGACCTGGGTATACTATAGAATTTAAAATGATAAAGACCTGGGTATACTATAGGATAAACATTCAAATAGCTTGAAAATAAAATATAATTCATACTATTTGAACCAATATGCTATATTTATATTGCCGGTACTGGACCCCTATCCGTACAATAGACGCCTGGGTCTACTATCGGATTTAAAATTAAGAAAATGTAACAGACCCAGGTCTTTTATATGGCCGTTTACAGTAATTAAATATTTGATTCAAATATTTGAAGATCAAATTAAATTGCAAACCTCTAAAAGTACTATAAAGTAGTGATATATTCAAAGCCTTTTTTGGCCTTGTTTATATTCAAAATATCTAAATAACCAAAATTGTTTAAAGCTTGTTCAAGCTTAATAATCAATAAATTTATCTAAAAAATACAGTATATAATTATATATTTTTTTAGATGCTAAACATATTCTAGTAAACTTTGTTAGTCTGTCAAAAACAAATAAATTTTTTCTAAATTCCTACTATTTAGTAGAAATAATTGGCCAGAGCATAGTAATAAACATTTAGTGTTTATGCATAATGATATAAAAGTTATATTTTTGATACAGTTTAATCTAAAAAAATTACTTTTTTAATGTTTCTTTATATCAGTTATATAAAATTAGATTATAACCACAATTTAAAAATTTTTTGTCTATTCACATGTGTGGCACAAAATTTGAATTAAAAAAATTACTAATAAAAAAAATTAACAGACAAAAATAGTAGATTCACTAATTAAATAATTTATAACTCAAATATAGTTTTTTTTCAAGAAAATTTATTAATTTACACGTAGTGTTTATACATAAGTATAATTTATTGATTTACAAATTGTGTAACATATCAATTAAAACAATGTTTACAAATAAAAAATTAAACCCTTGCTTATAGTTAGGGTGAGAATGGGTTTGGGATTATAGTAAGGATTATTTATACCAAAATTTCTCAAGGAATTTTTTTTATTAGAAGATAGAAGGTGGTTTTATAATCAAAATTTTAAGATATTAATTTGTTTTTACATTATCTATGTACATACACTCTGTGTACAAATAGAAATTCTTTTTTTTCAAATACCTAAATTACACAAGTATGCGTTCTTTTTAATATTTTCTCTTTAAAATACATATGTACAATATTCAGCAAATTTGAGTTTTTTATATGATTTTTTAAAACTGCTAAAATGCAAGTGACCTAAGTTTTTATATATTACTCAAATATAGCCTTTTATAAAATATCTAGATTTGTAAATTACGCAAGTATATGTTCTTTTTAATATTTTTCTCTTTAAAATATAGTATAAAATCTGGGTCTTTTATATGCTTTTAAAACTTTTTTTATTTTTTTTTTACGACTTAGGCAGTCTTGCCGAATTCTTATAGATTTTATTACTAAATTTTTTTTTTTAATACATTACAATCAATAGTCTTTGACCTCATCTGGCTACAAATAAAATTTGCGCCCAGATGCGACCAGCCACATCAACTTATGTATAGGCCAAAAAAAAATTCGTTAGCTATAGTTACAAACCAACTATGCTTATAACCTACTCCTTTAAGAACTCCTTATTTGAGCTTCTCATAAACAAGAATAAAAACAAGGGGAAGATTAAAATAGGGGGACAAAACTAAATACCCAACAAAATTAACCAATAACCAAAATTATATATTCAAAAAAAAATAAAAAAAAAAAGAAAAACCAAAGAAAAAGCAAAGAAAAAATACACTATGAAGGTGTTATTAAGCCTGTAAAAATTATATCACTGCATAAACTATATCTACCAAAGTGTTATATGTACAAAAAAGAACAAAAAACTATGTCTCGAACTTTGTGACCAAGTAAGAAATTCTTCATGTGCTCTCCAAGATTCCATAACATGTTATTCATTGTTTATTTACTAACCAAACTCACTTGTGATGGCTAGGGATATTAATAGAGTAAGGTACTCCAGAGTAACTGTAGAGTATAACCTACTCCATACTAGTGTGGTCTAGACATGACACCACCTTGGATTACTAAGATATTATTAATAGAAGTAATTATTCCGGAGGACGAAATTGTTTCGGGTTCTAAAACCCGAAATTAAAATTTGAAGATGAAATTGTTTTTGACCTATTTTACTTGAAAGACGAAATTATTTAATACTTTTTTTGAATAAACGAAATTATAAGAAACATATCAATATAAATTTTATTTGCTCTTCCTTATAAAAAAATTAATTTTCTCTATTGAAGACGAAATAGGCCTTTTTCAAAAATCAATTTCGGTAGCATCACTAGTGCATCACTACTCCGGAGTAATACTACTAATACAAAATGGATTATATTCTGGAGTATTATTATATATATATTTTTTACCATATTTCCCTAGAAAAATATGGTACTATAAACTCCGGAGTATTACATAGTGCTTAGCACATAGTACTCCAGGTTATACTCTGGGTTATACTTTGGGTTACACTTTGGAGTATGCTCTGATACGTACTTCAGTGTGGTGTAGTGTTAAGGGATACTCTGCCAGAGTATGCATCACACCATTCTGGAGCACTCTGTTAACATCCCTAGTGACAGCACCAGTTCCAGTCTGGGGATGCATACCCAATTTGAAAGGAGTAAACACTACCGATCTTTTGGAGGGGGTAAGCTTGGATGCCCACTTTTTGGCAAAAATTTTGAAAAATTCAAAGAGGCGAAAGACGATACTTGAAACAAACTTAAAGAAAAGTATAAAAAGATAAAACTCATTTTCTTGTTGTTCACCACTGTTTTATCACAAAAACCTTCGTCAATAAAGACACTATGTTTATATCTTCACCAAAATTTTCTGTACAAGAGCGCTACCTCCTTCCAGTTATCTTGTAAGAGAACGCTTCTGGCTTGCATGCCGAATATACAAAGGAGTCCCAGAAGAGAGAGCCATTGACCTTTATAAAAACCGTATTTTTGTGTTATCCTTGTGCTTCGATCCGTAATCTGACTAATTCGGATTGATCCGATAATTCAGATTAATCTCGGATATCCTTATCCGTTAATTTTAAACAGATAAATCCGTAATACATGTCAAATTAAAGATAAGGATTATCCGAATTATAATCCTGGATATTGCTAGGATCTCGCATATCAGTATCTGGTATGTACATTCGTACGTACATACCAGATATGCACGTATGTACGTACGAAGGTAATATATAAGGTATTTTCAAAAATATTTTTGCTTTTGCTTTTTTTTTTCAACAAAAGCCGAACTTGGATTTTGTTGAAAAAAAAAAAGCAAAAGTATATTTGAAAATACTTATAGTATAAATCTAGTGGTATATGTATGTAACTTTGAGTTTGTGCATATAGAGTTTGAGCTTGTGTATGAGAGTTTATTATTTATATATATATTACTGTATTATCATACAAGATATTAAATTATACGTATAAAGATTAGATCTCTTTCCCAATGAAATTATAAAACAATATACTAAAGGTGTTATTATTAAAATCGTAAAAAAAATAAAGGGTATAATCTATATAGTTTTATACTTCAACTATGCGCATATATATACCTAACATAAAGCTTGCAAATTATAGCAAAAGAATAAATAGAAAGAAGATTAAAAACTAAAAAAAAAAAATTTCTGTCGTTTTGTGAAATTCAAAAAAATTTTAATCTTTTTGAAATCAGTTATTTGCGCAAGTAAGAAAAAAAACCGATTTCAATTTTTTGAACTTAGTATAAATATGGGTTTTTCATACTTTTTGAATACCCGGTTAGTGTAAAATATTGAAGTCTAACAAAAGTAAATAAATTTGCAGAATCGGCATAATTTGCAGAATCCATAGTTAAATGGTATACTTTTATTAGTTTAATGATTTTTAACTTGTAGAATTTGTATAATTTGAGGCGTAACTCATTGTTAGCCCAAAATAAGATTTTTAACTCGTAGAATTTACATAATTTGAGGCATAACTTATTGTTAGCCCAAAATAATACTTGACGGTTGTCTTGTCAAAATCCCTGCATAAAGCTAAGATTAGCTACAAAGATCCGTACAATTATGTGAAATTAAAAGCTGCTTTCAATAACTTAGCTTCTTGAGGTTTTAATATATGTTCTGCTTCTAAGTTACCCATTAAGCGAATTAGATCTTGTTCTAAATAAGGAGAAAGCTTCTTTTCTTTAATTATCCTGCGTAAAAACCAAGCTACAATACAGAGAATAACGGGATATAAATTGCATTTGTACCGGTAGTTAATAGTAAGTGCTCATACGTAGAAGAATTTTTGAAAATCCATAAATTTTTACGGATTGAATCCGAATTTACTAATTCGGATTATAACCGGATTTATCCGGATTCATAAAAGAGAATCCGAATTTAATCCGGATTGCTTTTTAAAAGTAGAATCGAAGCTCTATGTTATCCTACTATACATAACGTATAGGCAACTCTCCAACAAGAAACTTTTTGTTTTTTTCTGTCAGAAATTTGGACCAAGTAATCATCAGAAAGAGTTGATTTGCAATGGCTTTTAAAACTATTAAAATATAATGACTATTTTTATATATAGTAATTTACAGTATATACTATAGTTATACTTTACTAATCATACTATAATAAAAATATATAGATCTTTTTCGCACCTAATTTAATTAACTTATATTTCAGGCTTTGTTATATAATGTAGAAATATACAAGCCTGTCTAAACCCTCTTTCCTTTAAATAGTATTATTTACAGACTAGAAAAAGACTTTTGATCTGTATACTTTAGAAAATCTTTTATTGCTAAGTTCAAAATATTTACAAATTAAGAGAAATGCAGTAAATTATATGATTATAGTTTATAGGTCCTGATCCCTATAGTAATAGAATTATTGACCAATCAAATTTTATAATATTTAAAAAAAACTTAAAAATGTCTTTGATCTGAAAATAAGCTACTCCATAATTAACAAAAGTTGCTATATAGTAAAGTCTAATTTTATTAAACAAATCGATTAAACTTGTTTAAATAAACTTATTCAGAAGATCAAAATATACTTGTTATAAAATTTTTATAAGTATTTGAGAATTTTTTATTAATTAACTTTTGATTTTTATTTCAACAGAAAAATTAAAATTTTTAAAAAAATATATTCAACAAATATAAAAATTAAAAATTAAATAATAAAAATTTCTTTAATTTTAAGAGTATTACTAATCTTAACAGACTGTGAAATTCACAGCCCTGCATCTGCAAATCAAAATTGCAGAATTAGCATGATCTGCAATTTTTTTTGTATAACAAAAACAAAGTTTTTTTTATGAAAAAATCAAAAAATTACTTTAACGCAAAATCTAGCTTATGAACCTACTTTTTTTTATATAAAAAAAAATTTTTTGCTAAATTTTACTATTAAGATTGCTATTTTTATAACCTTAACTCTAACCCTAACCCTAACTCTAACTTTAATAGAAATCTTTTTAAAACTAGGATGTGAATTTCATAGCTTGTGAATCGAAATAATTTTTTAATTTTAATAAAAATTTCAAAATATATATATATTTGTCTTTTAAACAAGTTTATCTAATCATTAATTATCGATTGACATAGTAGAATTTAGACTTTACTATATAGCAGCTATCTGCAATTAACTAAAAATTGATTTTACTTCAATATTATTGGCTATTTATACTATATATATATAAATATGATAGATGGGGACCTTCTAAAAAATTATGTGATTTACTGCACTTCTCTAAACAATAGTCTCTATATGTAAAGTAAGAATTTAATTTAGTAAAAATTTAGTAACTATATTTTTGCAATAACATTTTTGATATTTTTATTAGGGGAGTAACAAAAATCAGGTGATTTTTTAGAGGGGGAGGAGGGTAAAAAAAGTTGAAATTATATATAAGAACCTGACTATTTATATATTAAGAAAGAGGGAGGGGGTAGGCCTCTAATAAAAAATAATCAGGTGATTAATGACACTGCCCTTATTAAAATTTACATAATATTTTTAATCATGTAATAATATATATAATTCTAACTCAATAATATACAAATTAGACCTGTAAAATAATTCTTTACTAATAAACTACACCTGATTGCAAACACAACTCTAACTCTAACATGTATGTTTATTACTTTAAAATCTTGCTCATTAAAAAGCTTTTATTATAGTAAAATCACCAAGCCAAAAAAAATCTTTATAACTTAGATTAAAAGAACACTGGAAAAAAGCTTTCGACTCAGTTAGCATGGCTATATTAGAAAAAGCACTAAAGCGTATTTGCTTTTCAAGAAAGGTGATAGACTTTATTATAAACATTTACAAAAATAGAAAAATTAGTATTATAACAGAAAATGAAAACACTAGGTTTTTTAAAGCAAAGGATAGAATAGATCAAGGAGAAGTGCTTTCGCGCTTGATGTAGAGAATCTTTTATGACCCTTTGCTATGTAGAATTCAAAAAAAAAAGCTAGGTTACAAAATGAAATGAACAATATAAATACAAATAGGTTCTATGAAATAGAGAAAGAAGAAATACAAATCGGTGTCTTTGCTTATGCAGATGACACAACTTGGGTAACAGGAGGTCAAATGGATATGCAATGAACACTTGATATAGCAAAGGAGTTCTATTACTTAAACGATATTGAAATAAATCCTAGCAAAACTGAGCTAGTTGTTGTATGTTCAGAAGAAAAAAGGTATAAAAAAGAGCACTCTATTCATATAGGAAATTCTGCTATAAGAGTATTGGCCAAAAACTCAAAAGAGACAGTACGCTTTTTGGAAGTATGGATCTCAGCCTCGGACCAACAGAAAGTCGATATAGTAAGAACAAAGAAAGAAGTCAACCAAATAGTAGGTCTCTTAAAGCACAAGAAAATATCCCTTGTTTAGATCTTTTATATAAATAATAGGACTCTGGACATCTAGTATAGAGGTTATACTTGTTTTTTCAGCAAAAACCCCTGAAATTTGAGAAGCAAAAAAACAGTTTTTGCCAATATCTTGGTATCCGGTAGACCAATTTAAACAAACTTTTTTAAAAAATAAAGCTCTCAATGAGACGCATCTAACAAAAAAAGTTCATTCAATTTTGATCACTAGATCAAAAGTTATTTAAACAAATATACTTTGACATTTTCAGCAAATTGGGCCAAAATTTGACAAAATCCAGTTATGATCTATATGAGAGATGTCCGGGGTCCTTAAATAATACTGTCCTTTTTCTGACCTTGGAGTATAGACTAATAGTTTTCTGTTCATCAAAAAGACAATATAAGCAAATATAGCAGCCAATACTGTGTTTAGCCAAATAGAAAATGTTATTACTCTCAATAGTAGCAAATGCAATACCAAAACATCCAGATATATTAAACTTTAAAGGTTTATGAAATTGCCTTACTGAACATCATATTACAGAACTACTAATAAAACTAAATGAGTGAAAAAGACAACAGTAATGAAACTTAGGCAAGGGCAAAAAAAATTAGGTGCAATAAAATGCCTGCTAACAAATTAGGACCTGCTTTGTAAGAGAGGCTACAAAGTCAAAAATTTGGAGTTAAAAGTGCTACAGCAAGCAGCCCAGCTAGGCATTTTCATTGAGAGTAATAGTTTTACAGAGAGCTGAGATCTTGATTTAGTTAACATGCCAAATGATTACGCAATTGTAGCGATACTAAAAAGCAGACAGATATACTATGAGACTACTGGTGCAAGTACTTTGGGTATATATTTGATATCGCAACTATTGCAAAAAGTTGGAACAACAATGTGCACATAGAAGCAAATCAAAGCAGTTTTTGATATAAATTTGCAAGGAAAAGTAGCAAATTGGTTCAAGGTAATTGAGAATGAAATGATCGAAAACAGGGGTACCAAAAAAGTAAGATCTAATTATACAATGCTATTTCCAAATCAAAATAGCTTTACCCTTGACTAAATACTGACAAAAAAAAAAGAGAATAAGTTCTATAGAAAGAACAAGTTGACAAAGAACCAGAAATTGGAAAAGTCAAGAAAAAAGCAAAAGAAAATATTGAAATCAAAAAATACATAGAAGTGAACATTGAAACAGAAAATGAAAAGCACACAGTTCTAAAACCTGATAGTAATTCAAATAATATCACTAAAAAATGAACAATCTTAAGTGATATAACAAATTTGGTCAAAAGAACAGTATGGGGTCTTCAATTATTATTTAAAGTACAAACTCTAGGGAAAGGATTTATGAAAAGAAATAGCAAAGAAAGTGTTCCTACAAGAGAGGTTCAAACAATAAGGAGTAAAAAAAAAATTACAGTAGAATGCAATAGTTAGGAAAAATATTGTATAAATAGGATTGTTGAAAATATGGAAATGAAATACTGGTTAAAAGGAATTTTAGAACAGAACTTTTACTTAAATAATATAGTATAGAATACTGATGGCTTACTCGAAACAGAGAAGGTGGGAAATATAATAAAAATGGGCTATGGAATTGTTTAGGTAAATGAGAAGGGTCAATATATTAGACAGATAGCATTTTCAACAGAAAAGTGGTTCTCTTCGATACGGACTGAACTCGTCGCAATTTTAGTAGCTTTGTCAATAACGTCAAACGAGAAAATCTTAGAAATTAGAACGGACAGCAAGGCAGTGATATTAGCAATCCAAAAGGGTTTCAAAACAGAAAGCGCAAGAAAATGGATAAAGATTAAGAATGCTGGACTAGTAGCATCAGCAGTTAGCCTTATAAGAACGAAAAAACTTAAAGTTCATTGAGTTAAAGTTAAAGGTCACTCAGGAGAAATCTTTAACGAAGTAGCTGATAAAAAAGCCAAGAAAGAAGCTAATAGCCAAAAGAACTTCATATTGAGAGCAGATAGCATAAAAGATATCAAGATAAAGTATGAATGGGATAAAGAACCAATCAAAAAACCAATTCACTCTTTTGTTAAAATGCTTACAAGATTGGTTAACAAAGCAGAATGGACCTTTACACACGCAAAGAACAATGCAACTCATCAAGAACGTACCAAGATCCAATATTAGCCAACTTTTTACAAAATCACTAAAAGTAGTACAAGGATACAAAACTACGCAACGGAATAAAATACATTACAGCTCTTTGAACTTAAATATATTAACAACCTGCTACTAGTATTAGTAACACTAAAAGCATGGTGGATATTCGATTTGATTGGCTTGAAGATTACTAGATTACACAATATAAAAAAATTTTTAGAGTAATCCTTATTATGAAAAACCATATTGTCAATTGACAACTCATAGTTTTACATAATAAAATTTTTTTAAACCATATAATAATGCTCTTCAACTCTTCGTACATCTTCTGTAAAAAAAGATCAGTATAGATCAAATACAGTAATGCGGTATGTAATGAATGAGTTAATTAGCTATTAATCGTTATAAAACTTAGTTATTATAAGTAATTTTGGTTACTAGCAAAAAAATACAATGGCCCGAGTTGATAGAGAGGTTCTGGTACCGTGAGTTAACTTTTTTCTAAAGTCATAAAAAATTTATTTGAACAAATCATTTACATTTAAATATATAAAGAGGAACTATAGAAGCATTGAGCCAATTGACAAATAGGTCAAGAAGCAAATGCTGATCCAAAATTAACTAAATTGGCATAAAACGTTGATAATGATTTCTGCTGAGACTATTTTGGTAACTTAACGGTTTTGATTCCTTAAAGACATACATTGTTTGGACTATTACGAAATACACAGTAGGCGCAAACACAAAAAGCCGTTCAAAACAACTTCGATTAATGACCTACGACTTGAATGATAACCCTGTTATGTGATTGGTAGAAGGTTTAAAAATCAACATAAACATGGGGCGATTCTGCAATTGCGATTTATAAATAACCAAGAATCGAAAAGATGGTAACTACAGAATGGTTATAGAAAATGCAAAGCAGTGAAGTATCAGAAAATTGTTATATAGTAAATATTGTTGGCCTTTAATTTTATTGATTATAATAAATTTACAGACTCGGTGAGGAAGGTTTTGGAAAAATTTTTAAATATGAATGGAAAGCATTATTACGTCCATAGAGTTACAAAAGGTAGACAAACGATTTGTAATTTTTGAAGATAAAATATGCTAAATAAAAAATAATATATTATTATTTCAAACGAATGCAATGCAAACATAACCGATAGGCTAGTTTTTTAGAACCTTTAAAAATTACTTCACCTTCTTCAACAGTAAAAAAAAAACTCTACACTTGCTTTTTAGACAAAATCGAAGCCAACTTCGAGGGCCGCGAATCTACGCATATATAAATAGCAACAGGAATTATAATATGATTTTAGAATATGCTAATGAAAGAACTATGAGAATACCTAAAAACGTGTTTACAAAATTACAATAGCAGGGGTGTGGCGACATAGTGTAGTTGGATAGTTGTCACCCCCCAAGTAGTTGTAGCAAAGGTACAGAGTTCGAATCCCACTAGAGACGATTTCGAAGAATTTATTTGTATTACGGTAACCTGGATTCTGAGCTTGGATTTACAAATCTGTTTCCTAGATTATAGGGGGCATCCATAAATAACATTATGTACCCCCTCATAGTAGCGCTTGACCCCCCCTACTATATAAAAAAATTTTCAAAATCCGTATGTTTATATATAAAATTTTACAAAAACTTGAATATATTGTGACAAAGTGATCCGATTTGGATGATTTAGGTACCATTCGATTCGTCTCAGTGAGATGAATCCAATGATACCAAAATTATTTTATTTGGATTACTGGATCAATAGTTATTCACAAAAAACTATTGATTTTATAGTCATTTTATCCCTTAGATTGTAACACAGGCAAATTTGCCTGCGTATTTTAAAATTTTTAATAAAATTTTAAATATTGATTTTAGCCATATCTTTTCTAAGTAAAAAATATTCTTTAAGTTTTGTTTTAGTAACTTTGTTATAAAATTTTTTTAAAATCATTAGAAAACTTTAATATAATAAATGTTTAAAGTTCTTGTATTGGCATTTTTACTATTAAAATTTTTCTTTAGATTTTTTCAAATTTTATATGTTCCCATCTATAAAAAAAATCTTTACTTCTAATACAAGTCTTAATTTTACAAGTAAATCATTAAAGTTGCAATAATGAAAGTTGTCATCCTTTATATAAACTACAATATTGTCTTAAGAACTATAGTTCTAAAACTAAAACTAAATAAGATCGCAGAAAAATTGTAATAAAATTTTTTAAAAAAATTTTTTCTTAAAATTATCTATTTTCAGCTTATATGTAACTATAATTTATTTTCTTATAATATAAAAACTAATTTTGCAAAAAAGTAATCCTTATTTTCAAATATAATTGTACAAAGTTTTATTTAATTATTTTAGTATTTTAAAAAAGTAAATCAGAGCTAAAAAAGTGCAAAAACGCAGGCAAATTTGCCTGTGTTCTACTACAATCTAAGGGATAAGAAAACATAATAACCAATAGTATTTGGCCAATAACTTTTGATCCAGTAATCCAAATAAAATGAAATTGGTACCATTTGACTCCTCTCGCCGAGACGAATCGAATGATACCAAAATTATTAAATTTAGACCACTGGATCAGTTTTTAGTCGATTTTTTCTAAAAAAATTGCGTTATTTTTTTTGCCCCCCTACTTAAGAGAAAAATCGCTATATTTTGTCAAACCCCCTCCCCCCCTCTTGTATAATGTTATTTCTGGATGCCCCCATACCAACTTGTATTGGGAGCTCTGGTGCTGTGTTATGCACAGAACTGGAGCGCGTAGATCCTGGAGAGCGCAGGCGCTGTGTTATGCACAGAACCATAGGACAAAAGAAAACCATACTTGGCAAGTTCCGAGTAGAGAGGTAGCTAGGCTTTCGACGATACCTAATAAGAATCAGACGGGGACTGACCGGCAGTGGACTGACCGGAAGCGAACTTACTACAAAAGGGTTTATGGCGGGCCCTACCAACTAGACCACCAGAATCGCACCGGAGAAAAGGACATATATTTTAGAATCATGTACCAGGGGGAAGGAGCTCCTGGGTTCGCTAGAGCAAACCAACCCTTCTGGGTTCTCAGATTGGAAGTAGGAAGGCAACCAGAAGAAAGAAAGCTTCCGAGGGAAAGAAACCGAAAGAAGAATAGGATGGTACTGGGGTCAGGTGAACTCTACAAGGGCAGAAGTAAATAGTAATAGCAGTTAGGTAACCACCCCTAACTGCAAGTGTTGGTTTTGGCAAATGCGCACGCTACCGAAGTGTAGGTGATAGAGGGCATCCAGAAATAACGTTATACAAGAGGGGGGGAGGGGGTCTGACAAAATATAATGATTTTCCTCTTAAGTAGAGGGGTCAAAAAAATATAACGTAATTTTTTTAGAAAAAATCGTCTAAAAACTGATTCAGTGGTCTAAATTTAATGATTTTGGTACCATTCGATTCGTCTCGGTGAGAGGAGTCGAATGGTACCAATTTCATTTCATTTGGATCACTTGATCAAAAGTTATTGGCCAAATACTATTGGTTATTATGTTTTCTTATAAAATGACTATAAAATCAATAGTTTTTTGTGAATAACTATTGATCCAGTAATCCAAATGAAATGATTTTGGTATCATTGGATTCGTCTTACTGAGACGAATCAAATGGTACCTAAATCATCCAAATCAGATCACTGTGTCATAATATATTCAAATTTTTGTAAAATTTTATATATAAATATACGGATTTTGAAAAATTTTTTTATATAGTAGAGGGGGGGTCAAGCGCTACTATGAGGGAGTATATAACATTATTTATGGATGCCCCATACCTGTGTGGGACAGGGACTGCTCTACCAAGTTTTCCACTAGGATAAACTAGTCCTAAGGGAGACTGGTTAGCATCCGGAACAGTGTTCTGGTAGTGTTCCGATGATACAAGACGGGCTAATAGGAGACAGGGATTAGAGGGTTTAAATAGGCAATGCCAGTATGTGGGTTGCAGGTATGACAGCTAGTGTAGAACCTTCGGGCAGTGTTGTCACTTGGACACTTTTTGGACATTTTGGACATTTTTTCAAATTAAAATTACTTAAAATTTTATTAAGATAATCTATTTTAATTTTTTCACTAATGAGTCCAGCACCTAAAAAAATATATAATTATATATTTTTTTAAATTACTTTATTGATTAGTTAAACATGGGACATAGGCTTGGAAGATTTTGGACAATCTTGGACATTGGACAAAAAACATAGTATGGACACATCCAAGTGACAACACTGCCTTCGGGTGGCTACTTAAATAGGCAACCAAAAGTTGCAAGTGAGGCTAGCTGTACTCTCGTCAATGTACAAATGTTGGATGTCCCTCTATGTAGGGCGTCCGGGGTCTTATTATCTTGAATAAAAAAGCTCTTCCCTGAAGTGGGCACTTTGACTTGGAAAAAAAAATTACTATAGCAGATAAACTACGTATTGCTAGAGAAATAGCATGGTCTTTTATTTTTACATAAAAATAATATTATTTATAGAAATCTTGTAAGTATTATAACTTATATTTTATCTGATTTTATATTTATCAATTTATTAATATAGTACTTTAATTACCAATATTTTAATAACTTAGCATTCGAAAAATATCTTAATTCATAAAAACAAGACTAAGATCACAGATTTTGACCTATCGAAGCAAATAAATAAAATATCCAAGAATTCAACTATAGATACGAAGCTCCTCAATTACTTTTGGATCTGATGAATGAATGCTTAGATGCAGAACCTAAAGACAGACCAACTGCTAGAGAATTGTCTAGTATTCTGACTGAATTATATAAGCAAGTTAAACATAATAATCAAGTTCAAATCGACACGATTCGAATAGCAGACACACCCACAAACTATTTATACAAGTCGATTAAAATCTTTCAAAACTCCCTAAACCAGGTAATAACACATATTTTTTAAATGTTAGTAGTATGTTATTGTTAAAAAAATTTTGAATCTGCAAATATAGTAAATGCAAATAATGATATTTTATATTCTCAAATTGAATTTAAATTTTCGTATATTTATATATATATATTTTAGCAAGTCAGTCCAGTCAACGCATTAATTATGTTGAAGTTCCTGATGATACGTTTGACTTTCTTGGCAATTTGTAGAAAATCCGCCATACCATCTAATGCTCCTTTATCAAAAGTTAAAGAAATTTGTGAATCTGCTAGGCAAAAAAAAAATAGCACTAAAATTACAGATAGTTGAAATTGATCAAAATTGTCAGACTAGAAAAAAAAAACTAACCGAGGAGTTATTTAGTTTAGCTCAATTAGATGACAAACGAGAATTAAGTGTTTCTTTTACTAGCGAGAAGTTAAAGAAGTGACAGCAGAAAAACTAAAAGACTATCAAATTGGCTAAACCATCAAATCAGCTGAGGAGGATATGACATTTACTTTCCGGATATAGATGAAAACTTAGGAGTAGGGATTTTTACTAAGGGATTAAAAGCTCTATTTATCGAAACTGTAATCAATATTTTATAATCAATTCTTAAGAAAATAAAGTGAAACTTAGCTTCTTTGCATTTTCTAAATGAAATTTAAACACTATTTAGTTATTATTGATTGGGTTCGAATGTGAATTCAATTTAGATCAATAAAATAGATGAGAATAATTAAATATTAAATGTATAGCGAAATAATCTTGGCATTGAATTTAAGTAGTTAACAATATGAATTCCAACCAATCAAATTTCATGTTGATTTTGTCGATAGTCTTAAAACGCTATTCTAAAATTTTGAGATAAACATAGATAGTATAAAATAACAAAAATTTTTTATTATGATAAAGATTACTAATGTTAGCTTAGAAATAAAACTATCTTTTTTCATAAAGCATATAGATTGTTATAAATTTTATGCGCTGTAATTTAATTAACTGAAAATTTTTTAACATTACGTTATTTCATTAGATGATTTTTTGCAGAATTCATTCACACAGGACATATGATTGGCCAATTCTGACTAGTCAAATATGAACGCAAGTATGTACTTCTCTTTATTTAATTATTTTGCCCAAGAGCTTATTAATATTACTAAGGGCAAAAAACTAAAGCTGAGCCTAAGTCTACACTACAAGAATTTTTTTACTGCATTGCAAGATGTAGTTAATCATTTCAATAAAATGTCAGATAAACACCAGCAAGAGGACTATATAGAAGGATATTAAAAGAAGCCAAATTTTTGAATAGCATTAAGTTTATGACCCTAGCATCCCCAACCTAAAAATTTCGCTACCAGAGTGAGGGTTAGGTTAGGGTTAGAGTTTGGTATTTTTAGTTTAATTTTATGTTAAATTTTAATTCAGCCCAATAGCAAAATTTTTTAGATTGGGGATGCTAGGGTAGTTCAAGAAGTTCTGAATATATAGATTATCATCGTGAATGTGTTGGGATTCTTAATTATCTTTTAGCAGGAATTAATAAAAAATACTCCCAACAAGAAAACCCCTATATATTGTATTTGTAAATATAAGTACAAGGTATACTATAGATATCAAAAGATTATTATTTAATAAAATTATATGTCAAAGTCGGATAAAAAATATAATACTTCAGCATTTGGAAATACCAGTATGTGTTATACTTTAATAGCAAATTTGATAACTAAAATTTGATTATCACTATAATTAAAAAAAGCAGAATACAAGTCTTTCTCGTTATAGTGAAGTAATCCATTTCATAGTAAAAATTTTTAAAACTTTCATTATATTGAGAGGTATTAGTAAATTTACTATATCGAGAAGATTTTTATATAAATTGGTTTTGAATTTATCTTTACTATATTATAATAAAAGTTCACTATAATGAGAGTGACTTGTAAATATATTTTTAATATTGGTAGCACACGAAATAATTAAAAAATTTAACCGTGTAATTTTCGTTATTCGGACTAATCTGGAAGAATTTTATAGTGATTTATATTATGCATATTGTTTACTTGTTTACATTTTTTAACCAATCAAATCGAATGTCTACTATGCTAACACTAAACAAAAGAAAACCTAATGTATATCGCAATACTACCTGTATAGTATGCAAAGAGAAGAACAAAACAGTAGAGCACCTCAAAAGTTGCAAAGTATCAATAAACCTACTTAGGAACCTTGAAAAGTGTGCAGTAAAACTAAGTTTATGAAAGTCAGAAAACATAGAAAAAATAGAAAAGAAAATAGAAGAGGTTCTAGTAAGTTTAGAAAAGAGTAGTACTAAGTATGAGTTAAAAAGAAGAGAACTTTAGATGAGAGGCCTGATAACAACAGAAGATTACGAAGAGTTGAAACCACTTTTCAAATTGAACAAACAAACTGTAAACTTCTTATAGTGCAAGTAACCTATACTCAACAGTTATATGAAGTATTTTAGTAGTATTTCAATTGTTTAAATAGCTATAACTTTTTATCTAAGAGGTTTTAAAAAAATCTGACTAGTAATTTGTAGAGCTATATCAGCTCTACATGGTGCCAAATATCTTTTTAAAATCTCATTATGGTAAGGAGTTAAAGTATTTTAAAAATTCAAATTTTATACAGTCAACCCTCCATAAATGCAACTCGTAGGGACAAGCCTACAATGTGCATTTAGGGAGGTTTGCATTTAGAGAGAGCCAATTAAATTGCAGCTTTTAAAAATTAGATCATCAAGTTTGTGTAACTTCTACCAAAACTGTATAACCTATCTTAAATATTAAAATTTGATTGGCCACGTGCATTTAGAGAGGTTAGTATGATATAAAATGTTATTCAAGTGATTGTGCATTTACAGAATACAGAACGTGCATTTAGCACTAATAACATTTTACGGAATAGAAAAAAACATGCATTTAGAGAGGTATTGAATTTGCATTTATAGAGGGTTGACTGTATGTAAATTTATAAATTTACATATAAAATTTTAATTTTTAAATTGCTTCAACTCCTTATATAGTGATAACATCACCAAAATTTGCACGGGGATTACTATCGATTTTTATTATTATTGGATAGTAATCGATTTAAATCCCCCATGACAAGGACTAACGATTAAGATAGTAATCGATAATAATCGGTAATAATCGATAGATATCAGATTAAAAATCACGAATAACAATACTATTATACT
>QKWP01000207.1:0-20171 GCA_003550325.1 Gigaspora rosea | reverse complement strand
GTAAATAAAAAAATAAAAAATCACAATTAAATAATTAAAATAAAAAACCATTAAATTAAAATAAAAAAAAAATTTAAAATAAAAATTAAAAAATAAATAATAAAATAATAATTAATAAAAAAAAAGTAACGATAGTTAAAAAAAAATAATTAAATAAATAAAAAAAAATCATTTTAAAAATAAAAAAAAATTAAAAATTATTTAAATAAAAATAAAAAAAAAAGCGAAAAAAATTAAAAAATTTTAAAATTATTTTAAAAAATAAAAAAATAAAGGAATAATTTAATATTAACCTCTGATGAATTTCACTATGCAGGGCAATAATACCCGGGCCTGAAAATAAGAGAATAATAATAATTTGGTATGCCATGCACCATGATGCACCCTGATTATGGGTATAAATAGTGATCATCAACTGATTAAATCAATTGTTTACTGTTTCTTGTTTTTTTAATAGCATGATAGCAAGTAATTTCGTCAGTAGTATCGTAACTTTCGTTTTTGGCGTCCCGTTTCTGGAATGCGTCATTGATTTTGGCGGCATAGTTTTTGCTATTCATCGTTACTGGAGTCGTTATCAGAATGCCACATAGCTGTTGTTGGTGCTGTTATCATGCTTTCTATTTGTAGAACAGCTTTTTTCGCTTTGTTTTTGTCTTGTTCTAAGAGCAGTGTCATTAATCACCTGATTATTTTTTATCAAAGACCTACCCCCTCCCTCTTCCTTAATATATAAATAGTCAGGTTCTTATATATAATTTCAACTTTTTTTACCCCCCTCCCCCCCTAAAAAATCACCTGATTTTTGTTACTCCCCTAACTCTTGTACTAATAATTTTTTTCTTTCTAAGTAAAAGTAGGTAATTTCGTCATTAAAGTTATTTTTCTTAGAATGTGATGTTTTCATTCTTGGTGTTTCTTCTGAAATGTATTGTCGATTTTGGTGCTTAGTTTTTGTCGTTGTTGTTACCGGACTAATTCATCTTTACTGGTGTCGTTATCAGAGCTTCATATCATTGCCGTTGGTGCCGTTTTTGTGATTTCAAATGTTTTTATCGTGTCATCTTACTGGGTTGCTTCTTGGAACAGTCATTCAAGTGGTTATGACGTTGGCGGCGTTATTGGTTTGGCCATTGTAGTGTTTTGGATGTGTTGTTCATATTATTATGCCATTGTTCTTTTGGGGTTTGTCAGTACGAAGTATCATTTTATAATAGTTCTGTAGGTTAGGAAGTATAGTTTAGTTCTATAGTTAGTATTAAGGTAGCAAAGTTCTATTGTGTTGGCGAAATAGATCTGTAGTTAGAGTTAGCAAGGTTCTATAGAATTAACGTTGGCAAAGTAAGTCTGTAGTTAGGGTTAGCGATGTTCTATAGTTAGAGTTAGTGTTGGCGAAGTAGTTCTGTAGTTAGGGTTAGTAGATTCTATAGTTAAGGTTAGTGTTGATAAAATCAGTTTGTAGTTAAGGTTAACAAAGTATTGGATTTTAATAAAAACTATATACTTTATTGTAGCATTATTATAACAGCTATTACAGAAATATGTGTTGTTTAAACCTGTATCCAAGTAATGTGCGTATAGATATAAGCAAAAAAAAATTTACGAAAGTATATATAGTTAGCAATACTTATAAAATTTATCTTTTTATAAGTAATCCACTTTTAATTGTTAGAGTTAGGGTGAACGCTAATATTGTCCTTTTACATGTTAGGGTTGGTATATGTTATAGCTAGGTTGGCATGCTACAATGTCCAATTGATTTCAATTTTTATTGGACATATGTCCAATTTCAATTGGACATATGTCCAAAAAAAATTGAAATCAATTGGACATTGTGACATGCCATACCTGATGTAATAGATTAAATTTTTTAGAGAATTTATTTTACGAATTATACATATTTGCTATATACTCTATTATAACGCATGTAAAAAAATTATACAATTATCACGTGATCTAAGGGTGGATTAAATTTTAAAACCCAAATATCATGCTTCTATCGAAGTCTTACCGTTATTAGGGCTGCCCTATGAAAAAAATGATCTGTGTAGGCACGTGTTTCTACAGAGAGACACAGTCAAGTATGGTACGGGCAGATGTTCGGGTTTGTACGTCTGTGATCCGTGTTGGCACGTTGAATTGGTCGAATTGGACTGTTTACCTGGACATTTTGGACCGTAAATGGACTGGTTTTGCTGCACTTTACTAAACTAAAACTTACGGGCTTTTAGCATGGGTAATTACACGTAAAGTAACGTAATATACGTGCCATTCTGGCACGTTTTGGTTCGTGTTTCATGCCTTTACGTGCCACATGATCGTGCCTATTCAGACAAACCCGTGCCAACCCGTATCAACACCCGGACCACTTTTCTCATAGGGCTGGATAGAGTTGGCCGGATTTTAGTTAGTGTTAGCTTATATAAAATATTATATAGATTATATAATATACAGTATAATTTTATTTTATATAAATAATATGCATAGTATATTATATAACTAATAAAAACATATGATATAGTGAAATTCACTACTGGTGAGCGTTAAGATCGTCCAAAAATAAATAAATATAAAAAAACTGATTTTAAAAATAAAACAAATCAAATTATTAAAAAAAAAGTAAAAAAAGTAAAAAATTTNAATATACAGTATAATTTTATTTTATATAAATAATATGCATAGTATATTATATAACTAATAAAAACATATGATATAGTGAAATTCACTACTGGTGAGCGTTAAGATCGTCCAAAAATAAATAAATATAAAAAAACTGATTTTAAATAAAAAAAAAATAAAAAAACAAAAAAAACAATAAAACGATAAAAACAAAAAAAAATGATAAAAAAAAACCGTTAAATTAAAAAACAAATTTTTAAAAAATAAAAAATTGAAAAAAAATAAAAAATAAAAAAAAACAATAAAAAAAATTAAAAAAAAACAAATAAAATCGGTAAAAAAAATAAAAAAATAAAAAAATAAAAAAAATTAAAAAAATCTAATAACAAAATAATAAAAAACCCAAAATTATTAAAAAAAAAAATCGGTAAAATAATAATAATAATAATAATATATTGTTGTATATAGTAGCTGCGCGACACAGTCACGCTAAACCAGGAACAATAGTTTTTTATTTTATTTTTTATATTCGTAGGCAAAGAGCTAATAAAAAAAGCGTTAAAAAAAATTGAAAATAAAAAAAGAAACATAATAAAAAAATAAAAATAAAATAAAATAAAATAAATTAGAAAAAATAATTAGAAATTTAAAATGTGTTTGCTTTATTTATTTATTTATTTATTGTTTCCTGCGCATATATGCAATATGGTGGAAATAAAAATTCTGGCCTTACTATGAGAATAACCAGAAATTTACTTTTATTCCCAAAATTGCATACTATATTTGTCCGAAAATAAGCTACCCTTTTTGGCCAAAAAGTTACACAAAAAATCGTGGAGGTAGCTTATTTTCGTATTGTTAAATTTTTTGAAAAATTGAAAAACGTACTAATAAAAAGTTATCCGAATGCCATGAAATTTTTACAGTATGTGTATTTCGTTACGCTGAACTTAGTAGAAAAAAAGTTTTATATGTAGCAACTGTTAACGATTTCTTTAAAAATTTTTCTGAAAATCCGGGGGTAGCTTCTTTTGGAGGTAGCTTATTTTCAGAAACCTACGGTATATGCGCTATAGATGCAATCTGTTATCTATTGCTAGTTAATACTGTATTTATCAGGTACCCGATATATTTCAAATTAAAAAAAATTTTAAGTAGTCAAAATTAATTTTTTATATCGTAAAGGATAAATTTTTTTGAATATATAGAATATATGTATTGTAAACAATGATTTAGAATTATAATATATGTAGATTTAAAAATTATTTTTATTACATATATACATCAGGTACCCGATATATCCAAACTATACAATATATGTATAATAGGTCACCAATATGTAGTATTTTATATATTTTTCAATTATAGTAATATGGTACCCGATAGGTACCCGGTATATTGGATTTTGACCTGTATTACAGCCAGCATCAACAACATAGTCAACAAGACCTAACCACTAGCACTAACAACGACCTAATTGCCTGTACAAATGACGATGCTTCAATGGCAACTGCATAAATCACAATTTAATACCCATCTAATTAGTGCCAATAACTAGGGTTGGCATGAATGGAATTCGGACAATGGAAATCTGTCCGATATCCATTGTCCAAATGTCCAATCAAAAGCAATGGACATAATATTGGATATATACTTTCTTGTAATTGCTTAATCACATGATATTAAATCGCTTGTTATTTAATTTAACATGTGACAATTAACCAATAAAATTGCAATAATAAAAAGGTTTTTTATACCCACTTTTATTTATTAAGCATTGTGTTATAGAACTTTATAAATAAAGCTATACTTTTATTAATAGACCAACTCTTTTTAGCAAATAATCATGTACATATGTTTATTATAATGTAGTTCTTGAGTTGATTTCGAAATTATATGTTAATGATCTTAAAATTTTATTAAATGAAACTATTATTTAAAAGATTAGTACGTACGTATATACGATATGTATTACGATTAATTAAATAATAAGGGATGGTGCACGTTCCATTCAATCTGTTTAAATTTTTTTTAAGTTTAGAAATATTTCATAATGTGATCGATTTGTGGGAAATTCATTTTTTTTCATATAAATGTTTTGAATAAATGGCAAAAAGGTTCTATTTCCAAATACGTATATGTTTTTAAGGGATAATTTCCAACTAAAAATAAAAATAAAATAATCAATAAACGTATGTGCAATTAGTGATTTGAACTGAGAAAATTTTTCTTGATCAGTTAACCGAACTGAAATATTTGCTATCAACCGATTCAACCGAATAAGATTACCTCACATTTACTTTCGGGAATTCTCAGACCTTTACTCAAATTTTTGTCTCGTCTACTATGTTTATTCATTTCATTTCGGAACTTTTTGGGACCTTTGCTCTTTTATGATATCATTTACATTATGTCACTGATTCTCAATTGGTTGTACAGGTCAACCGATTAAGCATTTACTCAACCAGTTACCCAAAATTTGTTCATTTCGTGTTGTTTACCCGAATATAGCCCAACCCGGTTCAAATCACTATGCGCACTAAATTGATCTATATTGCCTTGGTCATGTGCAAATCAGCATCGAACATATCACCGGACATTGAAAAATTGTCTGAATTGTTCTATGCAACATGATCAGATATTGTCCAGTGACAAGTATAGCTGCACCATATCGTACATCGGAATTGCATAGAACAATTCAAAAATATCTGATATCCAATAAAAAACTACTGAATATATGGGGTGTCTTCAATTAAAAGGGCCCATTTTTACATTTTTTTGAAAAATGAGTTTTCGTTAAATTCATATAAATTTTGACATGATTGACTTTTTTTAATTATAAATGAAAGTCGAATTACATAATAAAAAATCAAGATAATGTAAAAAGAAAAATTACATGAGGCTGCGTAGAGCCAACACGTCACGAGTTTACCCGATAGCACCTGCCGTCTTTAACCAATCAATATCGTGAAATTTGATTGATCCCGGATCAGTCCGAAAATCAAAACAAATAATTAAACTCAAATATCTCAAAATAAAATATATGTAAAAATGGGCCCTTTTAATTGAAGACACTCCATATAGCTTGCACAATTCTGCCAATAACAACCTACTCGATGGCTCCAATAACAACTAATCAACAACATTAGTTTAATCAACGGCAGAACAAAAACAAATACAGTAGTACTAGCTACAACTATAGATGTGGTGAAATTAAAATTCAATTTTAAAATATTTCAACCGTTGAAATTAAATTCAACTGTTGAAGCCAAATTTAAATTTAACTGTTAAAATTAATTTAATATCAAATTATCTAGATTTCTAAATCCAATAAGGCAACTTTCTATCAATACGCATTGTCAAATAAAAGTGCATATATAGAAGAATTAAACTATCTACTGCGATTGTGTACCCATAAAAACTATTTATTTATTTGTTTTTTTTATTTTTGCTTTTCTTTTTTTTTAATTTATTCACTTTTTCGTTTATTCATTTTATTTATTTCGTTATATTAAACTAATACTTTTAATTATATTTTTTCGCTATAGCAGTATAGTTCTAAGTTTCCTTCATTTTAGGTTTCCTTTCATTCATGCTTCCTTCATTTAGGTTTTCTTCTTTTTGGGTTTCTTCTTTTCAGGTTTTCTTCGTTTCGGGGTTCTTTCGTTTTTGGATTTCCTTTGTTTCAGGTTCCTTTGTTTCAGCTTTCTTTCATTTTGGGTTTCCTCATTTTCTGGTTCGGGTTCATTTGTTAGGTGGTGAGCTTTGAAATATTCAATTGTAATTGGTTTTAGAAAGAATCATGGAGATGTAATTAGTTTGAGTTATGTATAAAGCTAAGTATTCCTCTTTTTTTGTTGTTTCAGTATCATGTTGTGTTTGCATGTGCTAAATAACTCTTCCTTTCAGGTAACGGGCGTCGTTAAAAGTAGGTACCCATCACGCATCATTTTTCAGTGCCGTCACTAGAATATTCTGTCATTTATCATACTGTATTTAGTGCTTCTTTGTCATTTTGGTGGGCAGGTGTAATTCATTACATTGTTGATATGTTACAATAGACTTTTCTCACTGGTCATCAGTCTTTGTCGTTTTGATGTGTAGGTGTGATTTACTATGCTACTAGTATATTGCATTAGCTTTTTGGCATAGTTGGGTTTTGTGATTAGAAAATTAGTGTGAAATTAGATGCCAAGTCTTTAGGAAAGGGAGCGGAGTGAAGGCGGCAGCTAAAACAAGCATTGCAGAGTGAGCGAGCGATCCTTGTATTTGTTGCTGAGTATAAAAAACTATATTGGTGTATAAGAGTGTATAGTTGCGCATAGCCAATAAAATAAATAAAAACTGCAATAATGCGTGAATTTACAATGGAAGATGATTATTTGAGAATGTGTTAATAATTTGATATATTTTGTAATGGTCCACTAAAAATGAAATTATCGTAACGAATCTTGAATTATGTGATTGGTGGTGTTATCACCGCCCAGTTATGGCTAGCAAAATTTATATAAATTAATTTCTACATTTTAATAAATTTCATCAGTTGAAATTTAATTCGGCATTCTATTTTTAAAAAATCTTTGGTGAAATAATTTTAACAATTTCTACTGTAGAAATTATATAATTTCACCCATCTATAGCTACAACCTAACTACTTACCAACAACGACCTAATCACTAATACTAATACAACTTCGGTATCAACGATGACTAAACAACAAACGATTAGAACTTAATAAAAGAACGAAATACAGCAGCATGACTATGACTTAATTACTGTACTTACCAACAAAAACTTGAACACTAGCACTAATTCATAATGACATAGCGGTAATTATCAGCACCTATGACGATGTGACTGCTATAGTTAAAATAAAAGAAAAAAAATTTTAAAAATAAATATGATCTATGAGTGCATATTTTGATTGGTCGGCGATATATAATCGCATCACGAGATGCGAGATTAACATTTATTCTTTTTATTATTATTATTATTTAAATTTTTTATTATTTAATAACATTATTTTTTTATTTAATGTTTTTTATTATTATTTTTTTTTTTAACTTTTAATTTTTAACTTTTTTTTTTGAATTTTTTTTTTTTAAATTATTTATTTATTTTTTTTTATTTATTTATTTTAATAATTTATGTTTTGTACATAAATTTTTTTATTATTATTTATTTTTCGATTTTTTAATTTTTTTTAAGGCCGTTATTTTATGGCAACTTGTGATCGACTAATTAAAACTGATCACGTGATTTATGTGACGACTGATACTAATTGGTCGCCATATGAATTATGTGATCGATTTTGATTGGTTGTTATATATATTCTTAATTAAAATCTAACTAATTTGAAATTTATTAATTAAGGGTAGGGTAAAAGTAAATCATTTTCATATGATCTGCACAGCATTACAGATTATAAAAATTCGCCACAAGCAAAATTTTTTAATGCTTTAACGAATTTTTACCAAAATTTCACAACGTGCAGATAAGAACTTTCTATTTATAGTAATAATAATTTCGAAACTTGTTTTATTTGAGAAAATTCTACTTCGAATATTACCGAAATATTTGGTTCCTTTGTGTCATCTGGAAAAAACATAGAGCCACGTGGGAAAACTTCAATAATATTCAAAGTAGAATTTTCTTAAATAAAACAAGTTTCGAAATTATTATTACTATAAATAAAAAGTTCTTATCTGCACGTTGTGAAATTTTGGTAAAAATTTGTTAAAGCATTAAAAAATTTTGCTTGTGGCTAATTTTTATTTCCTATATAAAAATTTGTAATACCATGCAGATCATATGAAAAATGATCTATGTTTACCTACACTTAAAAAAAATAAGAATCTAACTAATTCAAAATTTATTATTTAAAAAAAAATAAGAATCTAACTAATTTGAAATTTATTATTAATTAAAAAAAAATAGTACACAATAGAATTTAACTAATTACAGAATTAAAGTAAAGTCTATATAAACTAAAACAAACAAACTTCTATGGTGCTCCTTGGCTAATTTCTTATAGTTTTAGTCTTGCAACCATACTCTTCACACTTTGGTTTCCTGTAAGGCATCAAACGAGTCAAGATCGTCTGATTCCTTGACTTTAACTCCAATTATAATGACTCCAACGACGACGGCTAATAACTTTAATTATGACTTCGTTGATGATGAAATGTATCTAAAAAAAAGTAACATGTTAGACAAAAAAAAAAAAAAAGAAAAAACACTTATTATCTAGTTCGTTTCATGCCAACTATCATTTTTGAATAAAAATCACTGAATAAAGCAAAAAAAAAATTAGTTAAAAAAAAAACATTAACTAATCTTAAACAAAAAAAAAATACTGAATATAGCGACACCAACGATGAAATATATACATAAAAAAAATATTAGTTTAAAAACAATGGAAAAAAACAAAAAAACTATATAAAAAAAGTTCCCTTTGATGTCCTAGTTCTAATTGCCATTTATAAACCTAAATATATAAAAAAAAACTAATATTAATTAAAAAAAAAACTAATATTAATTAAAAAAAGAAACTAATATTAATTAAAAAAAAAGAAATATTATTAAAATCAGCCTGGCTGATTTTGTTAAAAATCATCCATCATATAGTAGTATAAATAGATGATCATCTGATCATCTGATCATTAACGATAATCTTTTTACATACTTTTTTTTTGCTACATACATACGTTTAACTCTTTATTTTCTTTTAGATAACAGTTAATAGCGTCGTCGTCGTCGATGTCGTTTTTGGAACCGTCGCAGGAGTCGTTGTAAGAGTTATTATCGAAGTATCAATAGAAGTTCACGGCTTTCAGAGTCGTGGTGGATGCGAATTCGCTGTAGCTTTAAATTTCGTTAGTGATCGTAATTTCGCTCTGGCTTTTAGTGCTATTGGTGGTCCCTGACTTTTAGTGCCGCTTGGTGATTATGATTTCGCCGTGGCTTTTAAGGTCGGTGGTTGTGTGATTTTGCCGTCACTTTTAGTGTTGTTGTTTGGATTTCGCCACTTAGTTCTGTTTGTTGTCTTTGAGCTCTTTTTTTCACTGCTCAAATAGACGTATACGCGACTAACTTTTCTCCTTTCAAGTGGTGCTTAAGGAGGCTTCGTGGTGGTGCTAATTATTTTTGCCAGTAATGGTTTTGTGGGGGATATTGTTTTTTTCGTTGTTCCAGCTTGTAACTAACGGCTTTCTTTTTTCGGTAGTGCTTAAGACCTTTACTAGTGGCTTTGTGATGGTGCTGAATTGCTCGTGCCAGTGGGTTTTTGATGTAGATTGGATTTCAATTTTTTATGTAATTTGCATTTTCTTTTAGTTCATTAAGTAATAAATCGACGAACAAGTTGATTATAGACTCGTATGATGTATAACTTATCTTCTAGTAAAGTCCTTTTGCTGGGATCTGATTATTAAAACCAGGAGTTCGCAGGCCGAAGGTCTGCGAACGTATAGGGAAATTCTTGATGTATTATTTTTATTTATTATGGTAGTACGTTTGTTGTATCTTGGAAATTTGTTGCGCAACGATTCGTGACATAAGTGAATTAATAAAATAAATGAGGCCTAACAATGATTATGAGGCCTAAAGGTTAGGGTTAGAGTCAATTTGCATTATGTTGAGCTTTGAGAGAGGGTTTTATATATATTACTTTAATCTATAGCTATAAAATCTGCTATGTGTATAATAAATTTTATATTAAATTGATCTTGCATTATCATTGGCCGATATGCAGATTGTGTAACCAGGATGATGTTTAATGAAATCAGCCAGGCTGGTGGTTAGAATTATTCTATTAATTAAAAAAAAAAACTAATAAAAAAAGAAGTTTGCTATTTATCACCACCGGTGATTATCACCGGTATTCATTTTACCAATTAAAATTCAGGATCAGGTGTAACATGTAGATCAATTTTTGTATAACAAAAACAAAAAATTTTTAAAAAATTCCTAAAATTGCTTTTAACCTAAAATTTTGGCTATGAAACTACATTTTTTTATGCAAAAAAAAAATTCCTTGTAAAATTTTGGTATAAACTATACTCCCTGTCCCATCTCAGTTCTCACCCTATTAAAGTGATTTAATTTTTATTTAGTTTGTTTTGTTTATTTTGATTTATGCATTGTAGATCACCGGTAATGATTACCAGTGGTGATTTGTAGTAATTTTCTAAAAAAAAATATGATAAAAAAAAAAACTAAATATACTATTTCCACCATGGTATTTGCTATTTCCACTATGGTTACACAAGATTTTCTATTTTTAGAATTCAAAATAATATATGCACTTATGTTACACAAAGGTCCAGTGCATTGTTTTTGCAAAAATAATTTTTGGTTACACGCCGCTAATGTTGTATAACATTATACAAGTCTTATTTTGGTTGGTCAGCCGGCATTAAGCTTAATGCTAGTGGGCACTATTATGATAATCCCCTGGCGGGTTAGACATAATTTCGTCCCACCCTAACCCTAAATCTAGGTTCAAAGCAACATCCAATCACAGTACATATACTGGTTATGCAACATATGCATGTATGTTACACAAAGGCCCAGTGCATTGTTTTTGCAAAAATAATTTTTGGTTACACGCTGCTAATGTCATGTAATATTACACGAGTCTTGTTTTGGTAATCTAAATCAAGTTGAGCCAATTAAAAATAATTAAAATTATAATATACAAAATTATATTAAAATCTAAAAATAGTAACTTTTTGTGTAACTATAGTGGAAATAGCAAAATACCATGGTAGAAATAGGCAGTCCCTATAAAAATAAACAAACCGAAATAAATTTAACAAAAAAAAACAATTAAAAAAAAACTGAAAAAAAGTGTTTAAAAAAAACAGGCAACAAAAAAAAACACAATACATATTAGCAGATCAGCATAATTGGATAAATCGACCAATCATGATTGAGGATTATCAAAAAAATTTTGCTCGAAAATTTATTATAGAGTGAATTTTCACAAAAACAGCCTTTTTAACCAGCTTTGCATTTATAATTAAGTACTGTAATATAGTAACTTTTAGGCAAGTAACTATATCACTTGACTTAATATGTAAGAGGATAAGGAATATGAAGATAAAGAGAAACAATAAAATAAAAATAAAAATAAAAATTTATTGTTCAAGGATAATATCAGTTTATTAGATGTAATTTTTTAAAATACAAATGTTTTTTTTTTTTTTTTTTCTAAGCGAGATCTTGGCTCAGGTTTTATTATTTAATATAAGTGACACTGTACATTATATTGTGCAGTTATAGTTACATTAATTTTTACTAAACTAAGGCTTAGGCTACTTTATCTACGATCTAGGCTTGGCTAAGAACAGCAATAAATTGCCGCTACTTAGTCGTTGAAAAGGAAGTGTATAAAATTAAAGAGAGGCCTATTGCCTGCCCTTAGCCAAAACGATCAAAGACCAAGCTTATGCTGTGAAAATTTCTATGTCTATTTACAAAGAGCTATTTATACATTTTATAGAAAGAAAACACAGATTGAATACATGTTTAAGTTGAAGGTAATGATATGTTGGAGGTAGGTAGAAGTGTAGTTGTAGTAGATAGTTTTCGGTCGGTTAGTCGTAATGGTAGTGGTTAAATGAGAAAGTAGTCAAAATATATAGTGGACGGCCGGCTTGATCATGTGTTTAGGTAGTTTGTTATGAGGATCGGTTTGGTAATGTGTATTGTTGTTGTGATGTTGTAGGTTGGTAGATCGATTTGGTACATAAATTACATGGAATAGATGACGTGTTGTATTTGTTAAGTACCCTAGCCATGGCAAAAACAAGATGTCGGGACATGTGATATCTGACCATTCCGACCCGACACTTGCCCGACATTCACTATAGCCAATCAAAATTATCAAAATTATATATTCATGAGAACACGCGAACCATGAATTTCGCTGCATGTAAACTTTTCTTCAATCATATAAACCATATTTTTTATACTAAATTAGATACGTGCTATAGTATTTTACATATTTCAAAATTTAATAAAACCTATAACAATTTTTTAACGCATATCAAATTATTATATATTGAACTACGATAAAATCACACAGTAATTTTAATAAATTAAATATATAGATTTTATTTAATATTCGTTTTGACAAATAAATTAAATCAAACATCACTAGCTCTAGAATTTTAGCACCAAGGTTATGCTATAAATTGAAATTAAAATCAACACTTACAATATTGAATTTGAATTGAATAAAGAATTGCAATAATATTGACTTAAACCAACTGTCATATAGATCTTTACCAAATAACGATTTAATAAGCCATGATGCATGTGATTATGATAGAACTGAAATTGAATAAAAACTTGCATAATCGAAAGATCAATATATAACCAAATTAAGAATAGTCTATGATTGAGAAGCCCAGTTTTCAGAGTGGCGGAATGAATTGGAGATTATATGCTGATTAAAAAGCCCCGATTTTTAGTAGCAATGAGATGAAGTAATAAATTGGAGGTTTTTTATTGATCGATAATGCATTGGATGTTTCGTATTGGGAGAAATCCAAAAACAGTATTCTAAAATAGATAATTGATAGAAACCTTATCTGCTAAATCTGAGAATAATCAAAAGTAGGAAAATAGTAGCGTAAAACCCAAAATAGTATCTTTTAGTAGTTTTAAAAAAGTATAAAGATGATTACAGAAAATATTAAATAAAAATACATATCTTCTGCGAACTAATACTTGCTCAAACTATCTCATGCCTCTTTGAAAACACCTTAATAGAGGTGTTGGTGTGTGGGTATAGTTGTTGCCGTTTTAATATATAATAATAAACTCTTCTAAAACTAGTATATAAATATAAAATCTTTATTTGCAAAAGTTACTTTTATCTTAACAAAGATACAAAATGAGTAACAAAATCTGCGAAGGTTTAATTCCTTAGATTTGCATTACAATTGATAATATTGTAAATATACTTATCTTTATTTTTTAATAGATTCAATCCAAATTTCTAAACCTAAATCGTGTTCTGGCTGCCATACTACAAAAAGGTAATTGACTTCATTCGTGATCTTGGAGATGGACCAAGTGAAAAGAGAACCTGTAATAGGTGCTATGAAAGACGTAAGAATAAGAAAAAAAATCAAGATTTAAATCCGATATCAACAAAAAAAGCAAAGCTCTCAAAAATAGGGCTTAGTACTAGGACTGCAAGTAGCATTTTGAGTACTAATTTTGAAGATAATAATCTTGAGGTTTCTGAGCCATTTTTTGTGCAAGAAATTTCAGAAGAAAATATAATTAATATATCTCAGATGTATAATGAAAATAATCGCTATGACAATGATGATAGTGGATTTCTATATAGTGTTGATGAAATAGAAGAGCAGATTAGTACAAGTTTTCAAAATTTAGAAGATGATAATGATGAACCTGTAAAATTTGCATTTGAAATTGAATTGGATACAAAACTTTCAGAATATATTAACTTTGATCTCAAATTTGAATCACTTGATTTAGAAGAAATAAAAGACCAATTCCATCAACTATCAAAAATTATTATTATTGCTATCGAATCTGGATCTAAATATTATTGGTGATACGTAAAGTACATCTAAATCACAATAAAGAAATGTTTACTGGATGTGCAGCAGTTTACCTTGGATGTACGCAACAAGAAGATCGCCAATGGCAAAGACCTGAAAATCAGCCAGTAAAGCGAAAAAGTGAAGCTCGAGTTCCAATAGAAAGATATGCCTGTGAAGGGAATATTTCACTTATAATTAATTCCCAACAACATCATATTCTAGTTCAAGAAAAGTACTTAAAAAGACATCCACACCTGACCTATAGAAAAACTCAATTTTCTACAAAAGCAAGAGAGTGGATTAGAACAAATATTAAATATAATTTGCGAAATCCAGAAATATAAACGTCTTTGTGATGAAGGGCATATTAATCCTCAGGTTCATACTAAAGAGCAGATATATTACTGGGTTTCTGTTTTTAGTAAGGGAACTTATATTATGGATCATACAAATCAGCTTTTAGGGGAGTGACAAAAATCAGGTGATTTTTTAGAGAGGGAGGTGGTGTAAAAAAAGTTGAAATTATATATAAGAACCTGACTATTTATATATTGAGGAAGAGGGAGGGGGTAGGCCTCTGATAAAAAATAATCAGGTGATTAATGACACTGCCCATTATCATCAAAGGCATATTTTGAACAACAAGAATTTATAAAAAAAGGATATAAAATAATTCGTAAGAGCTCTTGGATTTATAACACCAATGCTTAATCGTATTGGTATTAAAAATATAAATGAAATTGTTGTAGATTCAACATTCAAAACAAACCAAGAACGGTTTGAACTCTTTGTTGTAAATGCTAATCATGGTGGATATGGTGTTCCTTTAGCATATCTTTATATTTTAACACTTGATGGCAATGAATTGGCACTTAATGATTCCAAAAATAAAATTAACACAAGAACACAAGTCTTGTGTGAATTTTTTAAAAATCTTCGCCAAATTGGTCTGTTTCCAATATTTGCTCTTGTTGATAAAGACGCCGGAGAAATATCAGCAATAAGTAAGGCATGGTCATGGATTATCAATATTTAGTTATGTTGCTGGCATCTTGAGCATGCTATAAATAGACGTCTAAAGAATAAAAAATCAAAATCAGTTGGATATACTAAAGCAAAAGCCACTGAAGCACATTAGCAATTCGAATTTATTGACCCTAACTGGATACCAAAAGTAACTACAGAAGTTCTATATTCAGAAGATTCGGTTAAAGAATTTTTAGAAATTATAAAAAAACATCTAAACATATATCCTCTAATACCAGTAGCTAAAAATACGTTTTGGAGTTCTGCTACTATTTATCACAATTGTGTCGAGGAAGCCTATAAATTTTGCTATAATAAAAAACTTGATAAATTTTGGGGCTACCTATGGGCAAATTGGTACAACAAAAAAGATTGGAAACTTTTTGCCCATTCAGCATACCCATCAGCTATACTATTAGCACGAACTACTATGATTACAGAAAGTCATTGGTGGGTTCTTAAATATAATTACAAGTATAATTATAACTGGCCACGGCTTGATCGCCTTACCCAAATTCTTATAACACATCTAATACCTAATTTTGAATTCAAATTGGATCAATTTGATGGTAATAGGACCTTTCCAGCATGTGGATTGGTTTTAAACGGGATTGGGACAAAGCATCAATTACAGAAGTTCGGCCCGATATGGATGAAGTATATTATATTGATATTAATGACTGGGTATGCTCATGTTCTGCATATTTACGAAGCCGTTACCTCATTTGTAAACATCTTATAGCCAAAATAAATGGTACTTATTTCTGACCTATCTTCATAGAGACAACACATAGACATGATCATCCTTTAATTGTTTTTGGAAATGACAAAGTAACAACGATTGATCCAATAAACAACCCTTGGTTTAGAGACATAAGATGATTATGATAAATAATTCTAATAATGAGGAATGTTCTAGCACTACCAACCCCAAAAATGTATCAGTAATGGTAGAGCACAATGTTATTGAAGAAAGACGAAAAAATCTATCTAAATATAAAAAATTAATGGAGACGGCATTAACATTATATAAAAGAGAGATAGATAATCATAACTTCGTAAATGCTTTTGACAACTTGATGAAGCCATTAGTTAAAGAAATTAGTGAATGTCAAGGTGCGCTACAAGCTCATAGCCAACAAAAAACTTGGCAAAAAAGTGGAAAACTTGCATTTTGGTTGCGTTAATTTTGTTTAGGAGAATAAATCTGTAATAGAAAAATTTTCTTAATCAATTTCTAATTTCTAAATTTTTAAAAGAAAATAGTAGTTAAAAAATTTCACTTATCCTTAAATTTTTATTATCACGTCCCAGTTTTTTTAGTTAAAAAACTTCTTTTCTTCGAGTTTTATCACCTTCCAAGTTTTATTTTTTTATCGTATATAAATAATCTATAAGCATGGATGGTTTTTACCCTCCAAAGCTTACCAAAGATTAAATATATATATTTTCTTTAAAAAAAATAATTAATTAATAAATAGATCATTCAATAGCTAAGATACTACAGTATATAAAACTGAAAAAACTGAGTTAAAAAGGTCAAATAGGTTTTTTTCTTGCAAAACGTGTAATTTTACTCTGAGCTTACATTCTGGTATTCGTACTTCATACTACGTTTCAGGTATTTCAACTTCATTATATTTGTGAGACTACCGGGTAAAAGATCAAAAATTGTTTTTAAGTTCAAAAAAAAGTCGTGTACATTTTTGATTGATTGTAGTAAAGATCTACACAAATGTTCGGGTCAGATGGCAAGTTGGAAGTGCCAGAAATCACGTGACCCGACACTTCGTTTTCGCCATGGCTAGTTTGTTGCGTTGATTGAGTAACGTGTTATTGTTGTTGTTATTTTGATTTGTTAAAGATCGTTCCTTTTTGTAGATAATGATGTAATTGTTTAATTTGATGGGGGTAAGCTAGAATGCCCACTTTTGAATAAATTTTGTGTCATTTTGTGAAAGTGTATGGGTATTTAGTATTTGGGTTGTAGTAACGGTGACTAAAGATTGTGATATAGTGTATATGGTTGTAACTCTAATGATAGAGTATAGTTGTATAGTTGTATAATAAAGTGTGTTTGCAGTACTAGGTTTAAGTAAAATGTTTGATGTACTAGTTTCTTTGCCAAGCCAAAGCTACTAGTTGTAAAAGTAATATTTGCCAAGTTTAGTAACAGTTTACGCAGACTAAGGAGGAGTGGATAACCAGCTTATAGAGAGTGACAATAGTTGGAAAACTTCCATGTACAGTATAACTATATATTTTTCTTATTTAAGCCGCTAAAAAAAAATTGTAGATAAAAACATAATAAAATGGAGATCAGCGGAAAGAGTTTTAAAGTACAAATGTTTTTAAAAAGGAAGAAAAGTAAAGAACAAAACCTACTCTGCCTTGGGAGAAAAAGCAAAGTTTATATATTTGTAGAAACTTGGGATTACTAAGATAACGTACTAAGATAATATACTAAGATAACATACTAAGATAACGTACTAAGATAACGTACTAAGTTAATGTACTAAAATAACGTACTAAAATAACGTACTAAGATAATGTACTATAATAATGTACTATGATAACGTACTAAGATATTATCCCTTAATTTGTTATGCAGGCATATTTGACTGCAAAAATTTTAAAATTTTAAATTTTTTAAATAAAACCTTAAATATTAATTTTAGCTATATACTTTCTAAGTAAAAAATATAATATTAGTTCTGTTTTATCAACTTTATTATAAAATTTTTTTAAAATTATTAAAAAACTTTGGTGTAATAAAAGTTTAAAGTTTTTGTTTTGGAACTTTTACTATAGAATTTTTTCTTTAGGTTTTCTCAAATTTTATATGTTCCCGTCTATAAAAAAAATTTTCACTTCTAATACAAGTCTTAATTTTTACAAGTAAATCATATAAAGTCAAATAATGAAAGTTGTCATCCTTTATATAAACTACAATATTGTATAAGAAACTATATTTTTAAAACCAATATTTAAAGAATTCGCCAAGATATTGTAAAATATTTTTTTGGTTAAAAAATTTCTTTAATATTTAATATTTTCAGCTTATAAACAATATAAACTTTTTGTCTTATAATATAAGTTTAAATAATTCAAAAATATAATCCTTGTTCTTAAATATTATAATACCAAATTTTATTTAAATATCTTAAATGATTAAAAAACTAGATCAGAGGTATATTTATAGTAATTATACAGGCAAATTTGCCTGCGAACCTCTACAAAGTAAGGGATACTATCATAGGAATTTTAGTGAAAATAGCTCCTTTTTAAGAACAGAAAAAAGTTTTTCTAATAAAACTAATACTAAAGATTTGGTTGGTTCAATAAATTTGTACTATTTCTAATATCTCTATAATATTTTCCTAATACTAATATACTAAAATTATACAAATATAATACTACGTAGAACATTATGAAATTCATATATTTAATTATAAACCAAAAGTAGGTTAAAAAGGCTATTTTTTTGAAAATTAGCATCCAAATTTACCCTTGATAGTTACCAACCCATCTTACAATGCCCAACCCATCCGAAAATATCCAAGAATTTTAACAAACGGTAAAAGTACTTCTTTCTATAGCTTAGCATAGCTCTTTTATTAAATTTTTTTGGTTTTTTAACTTGTCTAGACGTCAAAGAAGCCTTTTTATTAGTTGTAACAAGTGCTTCATTTGTTAGTTTTTCAATATCATTTAGGAGTAAATTTTCATGTAACAGTTTATTGAAAAAAGGCCCAATTATGCTGATCCGCTAATATGAAAAAACCAATAAAAAAAAACTATATAAAATAAAAGAAATAATAATAATCATATAAAAAAAAAGTAGTAATAAATATACAATATTAAAAACAAAAAGAACTCTCTCCGCTGATCCTCACAACCAATTCCGAGTAGAAACAAAAATCCAAACTAGAGCGATAACGGCAATATAAAACAGTAATTTGGCGTATAAGATTATTTGTGGAGAACAAAAAGATAGATAGGGTTTATTAGAAGCATTTATTTATCTGACTAACTGGAAGTCACAAAAAGGAGACTTTTCAAATTTTTTATAATGGAAAATAAAATTTTTGTTTTTCATTGCATTAATTGTGGAATCAGCCTAGACCCAGAACTGCAGATCCTTGTGAACACGTAAACAAATAAACAAACAATCAATAATACAATAGTAAGTACCAAGTAAACAAACAGATTTGGCAGAACACGTACAAAACGGGTTATAAACACAACAAACACGTGAAAAATTAAAACGTGATAAGTAAAACAAGATATAATAGAAGTAGATCTAACAAGAACTAGATAGTCAATAAACAAGATTAAGGAAAAGCCAATATACCAAAATAAGAAGTGTCAAAGCAAGTACAGATCAACATAGAGCAGTTCGAAAAGTATAAATATATCTTTAAAAAAGAAGAAAGCGAAATTGTTAAGGCTTTAACAGAACAAAGAAATATCATATTGGAGAGAGATAAATTTGTAGCAGAATTTTTGGGAATAGAATACCCAGAAGTGGTTCTGATTGTTAAAAGAATATCAAAAATAGCAGAATGGAAGGCGCTAGGAAGGAAGACAGAGAAGGAAAGAGAAAATAGAAATAGTCCAGTAGAAGAAGGAAAGCAGAGAGAAGAGATGATAGCTATGTTGAGTAAGAAAATTACAATAGGAATCCAGGAGGAAGGAACGTCACATTATGGTATTAGAGAAATTGAAGAACAAGTTACAGGAATATTGGAGTGCTCGATAAATAATGAACATTTAGCACACTTCAACGGGGAAAAAAAATTGCCAAAAAGGAAGAATACTGTAACGAAACCAATACAAAAAGAGATAGCTGAAACCAAAGATGTAAATAAAAAGAAGAGAAGAGAAGACCAATAATACATCAGCAAATTTAATAGGGCGAAATATAGCGCAATAATTTAC
>QKWP01000206.1:409167-431112 GCA_003550325.1 Gigaspora rosea | reverse complement strand
GGGAATTGTCTATTTAAACCCTCTGGTTCATGGTCCTCCTATTACTACCAATGCACTATATTTAATGCAGATATTGTAGGCCACAACCCTTTTAGATATCGACGACCTAAGGACTACTTTACCCTCGCACAAGAGCCTACCGGAACAAATTCCATGTCCCATACATGTACTATTGCCCGGATTGGTAACCGAGGCTACCTGCCCTTTATTAGGTTCGTTCTGATCGAAGTATCCGCCTTCTCTGGCGCATACCATAAGGACCAATTTTCACTACCTCCTAACTCGGGTCTTGCCAAACGGGTTCTTGTGGGTTTTTTCTGGTTCCCTGGATTTGCGATATAACACATACATCATTGCGCCCGCAGGCTCCCATTCAAGATGGTGGAACCAAGGTTACAGGTTTAGCGCCCAACCGCTCATAAGCCACAATCATCGAACGCAGATTTAACTCCAAAACGCCGCCAGTGGGATTTGAACTGTCAATCTGCCGCTTGGGGGTGACACCTTGACCACTTCTCTAAGGCGCCACACCTGTGATAATTTAGTTTTTAGCAAATTACTAAAAATTTATATGTAATAATTGAATTTTCAGCAAATTTACTTAATTTTAGGGGTAGCAAAAACTTCCAAATTTATGCAGATCATTTATGACCTATATTAGAGATGTCTGGGGTCCTCTCTTGCTTTCTTTTTCTTGTAGGTTGCTGGGGAACGTAAATAGAGTTGTAACTGAAGAATTGAGTCTGTGAGAAAATATTATTGGTATAAATAACCAGTTTTTTGGTTTCTTTTTTTCGTGTTTACTTGCTTCTCTTTTCTTTCGTTCTTTTACTCTTTTGCTCTTGTAGGTTGCTGAGGAATATAATTGAAATAAGAAATAGAGATTTGAGTCCAAGAAAAATAGGACTGATGTAAGTATGCCAGTTTTTCATTTTCATTTTTTTATGTTTACTTGTTTCTCTTTTCTTTCGTTCTTTTACTCCTACTTTCTTTCTCTTGTAGATCGCTGGGGAACGCAAATGGAGTTGTGAATAGAGATCTGAGCCTGGTGAATGTGTGAACTGAAGAAACTTGAACTGGTACTAAATTAGTACCAGTTTTTTTGGTTCTTTTTTCGTGTTTTCTTTCTTGTTACTAACGGGGTTTTTTTGCACGTTTTGTTTCTCTAAGGAATGTCAAAGTAGTACCAGAATTGGAGAAATTTGACTGGAACTTGTATTACGATAAGTACTAGCTGCTATTTTCATTTTGTTTGGTTATTTTTTTTTACTTTTTTGACCAATATTTTCGTTTCTTTTTTTGTAATTATACTTTGTCGGGAAAAACAAAATTTTGAAACTAGAACTGGCATATGTTTAATAAACATAGTTAATGGGAGAAAAAAAATAAAGTTTAGTAACATTATAGCTAGTTTTGCTGTGAGGGGCATAGTGAATATTGTTATTATGTAAAAAAATTTTTTTAATAAAATAAAAATAACTTTAACTGTAATTATTAATATTATTATATCGTATATTGTAATTATTACTTAATATCGATTTTTATTATATTGGTTATATATCGTTATCCAGCAAACTCATGATCATGAAATTATTTCTTCTTGTTATTTTTTTTAATTTTTTTTATTATTATATATTTGTTTATTACTATTGATCTGAAGCTACAGTAAGACTAGAAGGGTCTAGTGACAACTTATCACTAGAACCTATATATTTTCTAGTTACATCTAGTTAGTTCCAGTAACCCTTCCAGTTCCAGTATTTTTCACTGGACCGGTTTTTTAACAACACTGATATACTAGACCTGGGTCTAATATTAGATTTTAATATTGGTAAGAGACCTGGTTCTTTTATATGGCAGTTTACAGTAGCAAAATTGTGTAAACTTGATAATTGACATACAATCGCTCTTTTTGTAAAAATCTTCAACGTGTTAAAATATATATATGTTAAGGGATAGCACGTCAACGTGTTAGGCTTGGTAGTAGCATGTTAAACAAGTGTCAAACATAGAGATGGGTTTCATGCATGTGTATGATGCGCATTTGTTTAATGCGCATATTTCCAAATCATACGCATTTACAAACTATTTTAGTCTCAAGTTCAAGAATAAGTGCAACAAGTGCAAAAACACAACGTGATAGATAAAATATAAGATTAATAAAAAAATAGTAAATATATCAAAAATTTTATTCAGCCAGATTGATTTCTAGAATTTTTGGTCAGAATTTTTTGCCACCCAGATNGTGTAAACTTGATAATTGACATACAATCGCTCTTTTTGTAAAAATCTTCAACGTGTTAAAATATATATATGTTAAGGGATAGCACGTCAACGTGTTAGGCTTGGTAGTAGCATGTTAAACAAGTGTCAAACATAGAGATGGGTTTCATGCATGTGTATGATGCGCATTTGTTTAATGCGCATATTTCCAAATCATACGCATTTACAAACTATTTTAGTCTCAAGTTCAAGAATAAGTGCAACAAGTGCAAAAACACAACGTGATAGATAAAATATAAGATTAATAAAAAAATAGTAAATATATCAAAAATTTTATTCAGCCAGATTGATTTCTAGAATTTTTGGTCAGAATTTTTTGCCACCCAGATTATCTGATAATCAACTAATTTTCTAGAAATTACAGGTATAAAATTTTACCTATTGTACCTGAGTAAGCTATCTCATATGTGTAATATTAAGTTTGCAATAAAATTTTTGCTCTTCAGATAGTATTTTTGCAAAATAGTATTTTCGCTTTAGTCTTTCGCTTTAGTCTATACAGTATTTTGTTTTGGTTCTGTATAGCATTTTGTTTTATTTACTATTTTTTTTTAAAAAAATAAAATATTTAACGTTTTTGATAACTTTAGTAGAGTTATCAAAAGCGTTAAATGGTTTATTTTTTTTACATTTGGCATTTTAGCAATTTAGCAGCTTAAAGTATGCAACAAAACTTTCTTTATATAAGGTATAATTTATTCATTTTGATTATATTCAAAACTAAATGCTAAAACTGTGGCTTATTTGTCCAGTATGAGCTATAGCCACAAGTCATTTTTTCGCTACAGCCACGAAGTGTAAGTTGAACGATTGCATATTATCGCCATTAGCCAATGTGAATGTAGTTTTAGAGATAAACAGCTTTTAATGATATTACTAAAATTTTTTAATATAGCGTTGAAGTCTGTTGCAGATATATCAAAAGTTTATCTATGGAATCATCTGCATTATAAAAAGATAAATTTATTCAGTTAAGTTAAAATATGATGAAATGTGCTATCGATGCAGTTAGCAATGATAATTGTAAGTTATCCTTATTATTGTAAACAGTTAATCAAATTCCTTTACTTATTTTAATCTATCGAATAGCTGCACAACGCATACCAGGAATGTCAATAACAATTTTTATAATTATATACGCTAGTTTTTTAGGCAGAAAAGATTACTTACAATCACAAAATTTTTTTATACTATACTATTATTGTCATATTAAAGCCTAAATTATATGGATTAGTATGCTACTGGGATGTACAGTAACTATTCAGCTATACAGATCCGTTATTATTTATAATATTAAATTTAGAAATTAGAAATTTGTATAGTGCAAGCTTCTGAATAGTCACTATACATTCCAATATTATGTGGGCTGTTTGATGCACCATGTTGATAATTTACCTATGATTAATATAAGAACATTATCCGTCCCTAATCGAAATGGTCCAAACATTATGATCAATGCATAGTAACTTGTAGTGTATTTTAAATGATTGTTTCCCAATTCCTGAAAGTTATTCCCACTACAAGTTATTTACCTGCTATCACATAGAATTAGGGTAAGCATAAATTAGTAGAGGCATATATTTTTAGCCACCCAGTATAATGTCGGGTAGGGCTCCTATCGGATCGGACCGAACCGGACTTTTGTCAAGTTTGAATCCGGTTCGATTTTCGAACCGAACTCAAACTTTTTGTTTTAAACTTTTTAGTCAAGTTCGAGTTCGGTCCGGGTTCGGTCCGAAGTTTGTCAAACTAGTTTGAAATCCGAATTAGTGATATGAATCAAAAATCGATTAATCGTTTAGTTGATCGAGTTGGCAACTACACTGGCGATCATAAGTAGTGCAACAAAAAAAAATTTTTACTTAGATCGCATTATTTCCCGCAATTCTGGGTGTATCCTTTTATTTGTTTTATTTTTTTATTTGTAAATAGTATAGTACAGGGATGGTAAATGACCAGGTCATTTGCCTATTTTGCAAATGACCTGAAATGACCCCAAAATGACCGGTCATTTTGGTCATTTAATTTCGAGTCATTTAAAAATGACTCGTGACCAAATGACCTTGGTCATTTATAAATGACCAAAGTCATTTGGGTCATTAGGTTATTATACATACTACAATCGGATGATACGAAAAACTCGATTGGATATTAGTTCATATCGGTTAGATCGAACCGGTTTTATTTCATGTCTTCAAAATAAAGTTCTTATTTTATGCATATTATGCGCATACAATATTTAAAATATCTTAATAATAATATATTTTTTATTTATGCGTACGTATTTAAGATGTTCATCGCGTAGCAAATGCTATCAAGTACAAAGTTTTTAGACAATGCTAATCAATATCTACCCTAACTCTATCATAAAACCTCCCTGTCCAATGTTTCCACTAGACGATGCCAACCTCTAATTTATAATTTTACATAATACCTACCTTTACCTCTATTTACCCTAACCTTAATCCTAACCCTATCCAACTCTATCCAATATATCTACAAGCTACAAAGAAGCCCAACCGTCAACCATTATTCGAGAAACCCGAAATTCTATTAACCGCAAGACAAACGCTACCGAATAACTCCATCAAACGCGCCGGAAAACGATGTCAACGAAAGTGCGGTAACGAAACGAAGTGTCTACAAACAGTAACAGCGACATTAAAACGACGGTACCAGCAAAAGTGAAACGGCAATGTCTATAATAATGCCAGCAGAAAATTTCGAACGCGATGACACAAAACAAAGTCACCATCAAATGACGATACCGGAAACGACAATACCAGCAAAAGGAATACACCAGCAAACAACGATGACGCCAAGACCCCAGAGAAACGACGCAATAATGAATAAAGAACAAGATTAGTAAGAAAAAGAATCAACGTTGAAAAAAAAGTAGTTGGCTACAAACCGAAGTCACCACGCCACTAGGAACGACGATACCGGAAACGACGACTCCAAATTAATAAGGCACCAACAAACGACGACGCCAAGATTTCCAAAGAAGACGAAGCCATAAAAAAAATTAGTAAGACAATATCAAAAAAAAAATATAAGATCGTAAAAAAAAAAAAAAGGATATATATACTGATCTGTGTAACCGGGAAGGTGAATTTCACCTATGTATTGTGAATCCCAAAAAATAAATAGTAACAGGTAATATATACGTACTATGACCGGCATGTGCCAGGCACGGGCATGGGTCCCATGCCCGTGCTTGGCACATGCCGGTCATAGCACGTACGTTACTAATTACTAAACTGTAGTGGTGTGAACCGATATCCTTATTTTCAGTATATTTTCAAATGACCCAATAGGTCATTTTACTCTTTTAAATGACCGGTCACTGGTCATTATTCACTTGAGTCACGAGGTCATTTCAAGTCATTTACCATCCCTGCGGTTCGTAACACTAATCCAAATACTAGTATAAATATTCGAACTTCAAACTAGTTTGACAAACTTCGGACCGAACCGAACCGAACTCTTAACTGAGTTTGAGTCTGGTTCGAAGTTTGAAACTAGCAAAATTTAGAGTTCGAGTTCGGTTCGATCCCGGATCGGATCCGAACCAGACCGAACCCGAACCGAACATAGGAGCACTAATGTCGGGTAAATGACTTGTAGGGAAAGGGAATCATACTGTAATCGTTTGAAATATGTAAGGGGCATGCCATTTATCACGTGATTTTTATTATGGATACATGGTCAAAGGTAGTGATCACGTCTATATATTATATTAATCAATCAAAATTAGATAGAGTGATCACACCATATATAGATAGGAGTAGCTACTAAGTAAAAAATATCATGTGATAAATGGCACGCCCCTAATGGCAATTTAATAATTTAATTAGTCCATTTAAATAAATGTAAAAAAAGGTACGATAAAATATAAAGTTTAGTGAAAATTATAATCTATTGTATAAAACCTTAAAATCTTAGTTAACTACCATATCTAGTTAAGATTGAGTTCATTTGTAACTGTGGGGAATAGACCAATATGAATTTCACCTATTGGGGTTATTCGTTTATATAATAGTTTATAATTATCTATAATAATGTTGAACACTATTTTTAACATTATTTAAAAAAAATTTTTTTATTACAGTATAAAAAAAAAAAAGCCGTGCGGCCAGGTTACTGATTACTGTTCCGTGATATGAAAACCAAGTATATAATTTGTGCGATCTAACTGTTAAGTTTTTTTTTTAAAAAAAAAGCTAACTGGCTGGGCCTATTTAAGAAGTTTCATATTACAAGAATTAAATTTGCTTGGCCTAACATTTAACAATATTATGAATTTGTAATAATCATCACAAAAATGAAAAAAAAAGCATTTAAATAATATCTAAAATCTGCTAAGATAAAAATTCCGGTGGTCAATTAGCACTACAAATAGCATATGAAATTAGTAATCACATTTGCAATTTGTTTTTTAATTTTGGTTAATTTGAGTAATATTTTGCTCTGTTATGAATTTTCAATAAAAATAAAAAAAATCTGCTAAGGGTGATAATTTCCGTTGGCAACTGACACAGCCAAAGATGAAAAAAATGCACTTAAATGAAGCTTGAAATCTGCTCAAAGTAGTAACTTCATTGGATCTTGTTTTTTTTTTAATTACTTTAGATTAGTTTAAATAATATTTAACTCTTATAAATTTGCAATAAGCATCAACAAGCATGAAAAAAGGCATTTGTATAATATTCAAAATTTGCAAGGTGATATTTCTGGTGGCAATTAGCGCTGCTAAGATAAAAAGAATAGTACTTTGAATTTGCTAAAAGTAGTACTACACTCGGCAATTTTTTTTTTTACCTCAGATTAATTTGAATAAAAATGTTAATGCTTTATTACCAAAATTAAAAAAAAGACATTTAAGTAATATCTAAAATATGTTAATAGCAATAATTTTGGTAGGCAATAGGCATTGTTAAAGCATTTAACTGGCTCTTGAAATCTGCTGAAAGTGGTAACTATGAACTAAAAATGAAAATGAAGCTAGTCTAAAAAATAAGTTGTCATGATCTTGTTTTTTTGCTATTATAAGTGAAAAGAATGTGTGTTAGTTTAGAGATACAATGTACTACTAATATTTTTTTTTTAAAAAAAATTTTTTGAACTAAAACTTGTCTTTTTTTCTATACTATTATTTAGAGCATGAAAAGTTGAAGCTAGCTAGTTCTTCGAATTGTAAGGTATAAAAATTATCTGCTTCAAAAATTTCATTTCACACAAGCATATGATAATTGTTTTGATTAGCTATCGTCATGTGTACAGATCTATTATAAAATCTTCTCCAGAATCACTATCAAAATTTTATTGTCATGTGATAATGTTTATAGCACTTTGAACTCATATAAGTTAAGGTTAGATCTATACTAGGTCTATCTTAAAGTTAGAGTTAAAAGATTTTTTAAATAAAGTTGCTTAAGGAAATTTTTTTGTTAAAGCACAAAAAGTGGTTTTTTATACAAAATTTTTATGATATGAACAATTTCTGAAAAAGCAAATATTTTGTTTTGATCTTCCTAGTTATTGGATAAGATATATAAATCCTTATCTAATAATGAAATTTTGACTAGTGTTTTGAACTGTTCAACAAACGTTCAACTGGGGCTGATCCAAGTAGTGTTTGTTTATATTAGGTAAAATAGAATTGACATATCCTATTTTACCCAATATAAACAAACATTAGCAATTGGCTAGGAATACCTGTAAGTTTACTCGGATCAGCCCTGGTTGAACTTTAATAGCGATGCTAGAGTAGTTTATTGTAAATCAATATAATGCAGTTGTTTACTCTTATTTTTTTTCAAGTTAAATATGTATACAATTCTGAAGCTTCCTCAAATATCAAACAAGTACCAATCTATTGTGGCATATCTCCAATCAAATATTATTCCTTAGGACTTGGATAAATATAATTTTGAACGATGCTGTAAAAAGTTCAAAGTAAATAAGAAAAGAGTTCTTTACCTTTTAGCAGTTATTAAAAATGATGTAATTAAATATAAAAGGTGTTATGTAGAGTTAACACCTCTATCCGGATTTATATATCCGGATATATACTATGTCATATAATATAACGTAATATAGTGTTTTTATATCCGGATATAAATAAATCCAGATTTAAATTTTAATCCAGATATATATTATGTTAAAACCGGATAAATCTGAATATAAAAAATATATCTGAATAGAAGTGTTAACTTTAGCGTCATGTGGTTCTTCCATATGATTCTAAGTTATAAGATTTGTTATTAGATCATTTTCATAATCATACTAACACTACTATAATATTTACTGCGCTTTCAGAAAAGCATGTTAGTATTATACAACAAAATGTACAAGACTATATTAACCAATATTCTACCTGCACTAAAACTAGTGATGGCAACGAATTTGATTTTTGAAAAAGACTATTTCGTCTTCATTAGAGAAATTAAAATTTTTATAAAAAAAAGCAAATAAAATTTATATAGATATGTTCCTTATAATTTTGTCTATTCAAAAAAAGTATCAAATAATTTCGTTTTTCAAGTAAAATAGGTCAAAAACAATTTCGTCTTCAAATTTTAATTTCAGGTTTTAGAACACGAAATGCTTTCATTCTCATGTATAGCCAGAACTCCAAAATATACATAAATAGGTCAGGTATGTGTTTGCTTATTTTTGAGCTTTTTTATACAGATCTTTTTTATTTATAGTAATTTTTTGCTTACTTTCGAAGTTTTTCTGCAGATCCTTCCTTTTTTAGTAACCCTATAATTAACCTGATCTATCTATGTATATTTTGGGATCTTCTTGTACTATTAATCATTTAATTAAAGAGAAAACCAATATAAAGTCTGTTGTATCAATGATGCTATAGCATTATATCCAAATTGATCTTATAGATTTTTAGAACTTTGCTAAAGTTAACTATGAATTTGCATGGTTGCTTACCTGTATATACATTTTTTCTAAATACTTAGTTGCTGTTCTAATGAAAAATAAAGAAAATGGAACTATTGCAATGCACCTTATTAAAGATGTTTTTAAAATTCTTGGGCTACCAGTTATTTTACAAAACAATAATAGCAAAGAATTCGTAGGTCATATTATTATACAAATTTGTGAAAACTAAATATTACAATTAAACATGGGTGCTCTCAATAATAATTATTCAACTCTCTTCGCTGATCCACATTTCCAAAAATATCATAAAACAAATTTCGGTTAATACCCAAAATACACATTAGTAAAGGCACTAAACTCGCATAAGATAAAAGAAAAGTTACTCAAAATAAACAGTAGTTTAGTAAACACACTTGGAACTAGCTCCTACAAATAATCTACTATCAAAGAAATTTAATTTTTAAGAAAATTTTTTTTTGAAGAATTTTTTGGGGACTGGCTGAAACCCTGTATTGCAGATCTGTTTTGTTCTGATCAAATTACACGTAAACAAAAACAAATAAACATTACTAAACGGGTAAACAAAGAAATCACGTCTAAACAACCTAATTATCAAATAAACAAATACGTCCACTTCAGACTCGTGAACACAACATTGGACTCTAAAAATAGATTTTTAGAAAGTTCTAAATGCAGATGGAGATAATCACTACACAATTAGATGCAGCTAGAGATTTTCTTAAGGGCAGTGTCATTAATCACCTGATTATTTTTTATCAGAGGCCTACCCTCCTCCCTCTTTCTCAATATATAAATAGTCAGGTTCTTATATATAATTTCAACTTTTTTTACCCCTCTCCCCTTCTAAAAAATCACCTGATTTTTGTTACTCCCCTAACAATCTGACTGATAAGATTTTGAAGGCTATTCCAGCATTAAGATATGAAACAAGCAGCAAAAAACAAGAGAAGTTCATCATTAAATTTATGAACATTGCACACCCATCGGTGGAATCGGCTATTCTGCGAATCTTAGAATTACAAGAGCCAGAAATTAAGAAACAAGAACAAGTAAATGAAGAAGCACTGCTTAAAGAAAAGGAACTTCACCTACAGTAAGAAAAAGAGAACTAGTTAAAAAAGAAAACTCTAGAAAAGGAATTAGCGGGAAAAAAAAATACTACTGGTGCTTTCAGAAACAGGCTGTCTAGATTATGGCACTAAAGAACAACTTAGCAGTAGTGTTATTAGTCGATCTCTAAACTATCGACTGACTAAGCCGGATTTATAAAAGCAGACTTAGCCGACTTAACCGACTAATCTTATAAAGTCCAAAAATGAAAATTTTTTTTTATACGTAATACAGTATCATATTAATAAATGCACTATCAACTCAAAGTGCCTTAGATTGGAATCGTTATGTTTACTATCGTTTGCTCTTTTTGTGTAATATATAGTTTATACATATATACAGTACATATACGTATTATTATGTAATTAATCTTTGAGCAAGCGTACTATTAGAGTTCTCTATTAAGTTAAAGGTTAACACATATTCATTTTTACAATATCTATACATAAATCAAATTTAAGAAATACTATTTGCAAAATTTATTAAAACATTCTTTAGCGAAAAAAAATATATTTTATATTTAAAACAAAAAAATATTGATAAAAAAAAAGCTAAGTACTAAATAACCTTTTTTTTTTTTTTACAACCCAACATAAACATTCATAACTGAGGAATTTTCTTTTAAAAACAGCAAGTCATGAACCATATCCGTGCTTAAACGGTTACGTTTATCTGTCAAAACATTTCCCGCACTAGAAAAGAGTCTTTCTGCTGGTACAGACGTAGCAGGTATGCCAAGAAAAATTCGTGCTTGTTTAGCAAGTAATGGTAAAGTTTTTCTATGTTCATTCCACCAACTTAATGGATTGCAAGTTTTATATAATGGATTAGTAATTTCATACTTAGGATTCGGCTGAATAGAAAAATATACCTGCAATTCAACATCAAATGGAGAAGAGGATAATTCAGGTTCATCCTCAAAAAATGAAGACATGTCAGATGTTGTATGCAAGTTAACTATATTAGGCAAGTCTTCATTAGTCTTATCAACTCTTATTCGTAGCTCATTTATTATTTCATCCCGTTTAGTAGATGATACACCTGATAGTGATTTAAATCGTGGATCTAAAATCATAGCAAGCCATCCAGTCATACTAGGATCCTCCCAGCGGTTGGTCATTGATTCATAAATATAGTTATGTATTTCAAAAACAGTTGGGTGAGTAATTTCCTTTTCAATTTGGTTAAGATGTTTAAAAAGACGTTGTATAGTAGGATATACTGTTCCTAATGTTGGGTATTGATTACCACCTAGATAAACAGATGCTCGAGCAAAAGGGTAAAGAATATTACATAATTCTGCCAATCCATCCCAATCTTCATTTGATATAATTTCTTCTTTTAACTTATTTCCATCTGTTCGAGTTATTCTATCAGGGTCTTTCATCAAGTTATCAGCTAATGCCACAATTGTTTTACAAAGATCTAAAATTCTTTGAAGAAGAAGAAAAGTAGAATTCCATCGTGTACTAGTATCACTTGAAATAGGATCCAATAAAGTAATAGATTGATTGGTTGAATTTGAAGATATGTTCTTTTTTTTAATTATCTCAGTTTGAACTTTATAAAACCTTGATCTATACTTATCACGATTGACTAAAAAATTATTTATTGCTTTTGCTTTATCAATTAGAATATTACCTTTTTTCAATCCATCCTTAATAGCAAGGTGAATAGAATGAGCTGCACACCCCAAATGAGAAACTCCAAGTTGCCTAATTGCTTTTATCATAGAGGCAGCATTATCTGTTGTTACTACCATTAATTTATCAATTATATTCCATTTAGTAAGAATTGTACGTAGAAAATCCTCAATACGGTCACCTGTATGAGGATATTCAAAGTGCTCAATTGTAATTAATGCTTGGTGCATTGTAAAATTTTCTGTAAGCCAGTGGGAAGTTATACCAATGAATGGGGTATGATTATGCGTCCACAGATCTGTTGTAATACACACTGATATCATAGTTTCATTTATTAAGTTTTCCAAATTTGACCGCGTATATATTACTGACTCTGCAATTTTGTTTTTAATAGTATTTGTACAAGGAACTTCAAATCGAGGACTAACTTCATAACAAAAATCTCTAAATCGATCATGGTTAATACAGTCTAAAGGCATCATTGATTCAACTAACCAGGATACTAAACGATAAGTAGCACGAATTTGCTTTTTTTCAGCAAATGGTTGTGTATTTTCTAACATAGAATTAATTGTTTGTAGTTTTTTAGTGCCTTCAACTGGAGATATTACAGGTGCATCAAGTTTTTGGTCTTTATAAATTCTATGTACTGTACGCAAATGTGAAGCGATATTGGTAACTGCAGTACGGGGCTTAAATTCAGTATTGCATTTTTCTAAAATACCATTTCTCTTATCTACTTCAACATCACAGTATTTAAACTTCGTAATTTTATCTTTTCTTGTTTATTTCCATACTCAGCTTTTAACAGTTTTATTTTTTCTATAACTAGGCACTACTTTTTTTCTCTTTACAGGTATTTGTGAAGAAGTAGTAGCTGCAGAGGATGAGGACACATTCATTGAATTTCTTAAGATTATATTATCATTATTAAACTCATCTGAGTTATGATCATATAACTCTTCTAGGCTAGAATTATTATCTGACTCCTCTGGACTGGAATCTTTATTCGTTATAGCACTTTTATACGATACAAAACTGTCAAGTGAAGTTTGTTCTGCCATCGAAGAAATATTATGATTAAAAGGTTTGAACAGAGTTAACTATAACTGATAAAAATATTGCAACTACAGTATATTGTGTCTACAATATATTGCTACAAATATAGCATAAAAGAAGGAAAAATTTCTATTTGAGATATAATTTTGATGAGCGAAGTATGTGAAAAATATATTAGCAAAGGCTTTTGGATTATTACTACTCAACAAGGCTTTTATTAATTTACATTCACTCTTTTTATAGTGGTTTAAATCTATTTTTCATTAAAAGAGAGATTTTATTGCCTCTTATCTCGTCTAATCTAATTCTTAATAGGCTAATTCCTCAATACGTTGAGGCTATTGAAACACAACAATCTCTACATCAATATCCACATACTTACACTACGATGTTATCAAAATAGCATGGAACAATTCGGACAAGTAATAGTTTCTTTTTTAGAGGAGAGCGAAAAAGATAAGTACAGTAGTTTATAGATAATTTTATACATCTGTACATTTACAAGTTACTAATTAATCGATAGTAATTCTTACTCTTCCCATCTTTAATTATTCTTAAAATTTAATAGGTTAGTTTTCTATTTTCTTTTTTCTATCCCTACTAATAACCCCTTTTTTCACCTTTTTTCCAAACACAATCCCTTCTATGCATTATTCTATTATTCTATTCTGAAACCTGGGCTTTTCATTCTGACTATTCCCAATTTGACTACATGCGTGGATCATTTAACTTTTTGTTTGTTGAATCGATTATGCATGTTTCATTCAGTTTGATTGCATATATCGATCGGGTATGGGCATGATACTTCTTTTCAAGTTATAGTTTTATGGGTGACGTTTATTTTTACCTGTGATACTATCAATAAAAAATGGTTTTTTTAATCTCACAAATCTTTTTTTTTTAATCTCTCAAATCTTTTTTTTTTAATCATACGAATTTTTTTTTTTTTAATCTCACAAATCTTTCTTTTTAATCTTACGAATCTTTTTTTTTTAATCTCACGAATCTTTTTTTTTTAATTTCACGAATCTTTTTTTTTTAATCTCATGAATCTTTTTTTTTTTAATCTCACGAATCTTTTTTTTTTTAATCTCACGAATCTTTTTTTTACTTTATTCCTTAATCTTTATATATTTACACAACCTCGTTTGAATTTCTCCTTGCTACTTTATTTTCGAGTATAGCATTAATTATATACGTTTTTAGGTTAGTAATTTTAGATTACATCAATGATCATATCATTTAATATTATAATAAGATAAAGTTCGAAAAATTCAGCATATTTTAGAGAAAACATTCTTGACTATATAAATTTACATGCTAATACATTAAAATTCTAAACATATACAAATTTCCAGCACTATATTTTCTAATCTAAGATATTTAAAAAATGATAAGTATTTTCTATATTTTCTTTAATTTTGTACTCGGGTTAATTTATTCATTCGGACCTTATTAATCATAAAATTTATTCAGAACACTAACTATATAAACTAATTTAGATAATAATATTGATAATTGCATGATTTAGCAAGAAAATTCGTTTTAAGTTTGCTTATAGTCATTCTCATAAATTTGCTTTGATTTTTAAAATTTTCAGGACCTGCTCTAGTCGATTTTTTAATTTTTACTAATCAGAATTCTAAAATTCTTCGATTCTTCATGCTTAATAGTGGGCTGAGCTATAAAATTATTGAAAAATGTACTTTAAGCTATTTAAAAAAAAAAGTTTTAAATTATGATTTTTCCGATTGAAATTTACTATTACTGTATTAGTGAATAGGCTATTTATAGTAGATATTAGATTTCACTTTGATTATATTTAAATAAAGCTACATATTATAAGCGAGACTTTTATATGCACTAGTCTCAAGATAGTATAATGCGAATATTTATAGTCGGCTTTATACATAACAATAGAGATGGTTTTAAGCCATTAATAATTTAAATCTCATATTTTTAATTGGTTTTTATACTTAAACGGATTCTAAAGTATTTAAAAACAAATGACTATTAAATTATACACTTATGCATTTATTATTTATGCTATGCGTAATTTTGCACTATCGCTATAAAATTATTACAGCTGTTATCATTATTTCTGAGACAAATTAACCGAATGGTTATTTTGTCGATTCGATAAGATAGATTTCGGCATGATCAGTATATAAAAGCTATCACTATTTTTATATTACACAGAATATTTGTTCTACACGTATTCCACATTATTAAATTTTTGTTTGAATACTTGTTCAACTGTTTGGTGTGTTTAGTTTGTGCGAAAATTAATGGAAAACAGTTCTTGTTAACTAAAGTAATTAATCTTGACAAAAAATAAAAAGGCACCAGATATAAATTTATGTATATGTAAAATACTTTTTATGTGTATATCCAAGTCAGTGTATAGCCTTTTAAATTGTCATAAGACTAATTTTATGTTTTATACAAAAACTAGTCAGGTTTTTCTTTCATTAAAGTTTTACGATATTTATATCGTTCATGTTTAGTAAACATGGTTTTTCTAAAATTGGCAGAATTTTTTTATATATCCATATCCTTGAAAGTGTTTGAGAACTTAACTTGTAAAAGATCTGCTAATATCTAAGTGTTTCGCAATTGATAATCTTTTTAATTTTTTTTGACTATTTGCCTGCGAATATGCTTTGAAAGTATCTTATTTAATCGGAAATGTCTAAAGCTATATTGATATTGCTGTATTGGTAGTCTGGTCGTCACTGCTGCACTGTAAATAATAAACATTACACTGATTATGCCTAAATCAATAGCTTATCGACTCGGCAGAATCAGGTGTCCCAGGAATAATGATAACTATATTTGGAGTCGACTAAGCCGGTTTTTTAAAAAATCAGCTGACTTAGCCGGCTAAATCGACTAAGCCGACTAATATTAAATCGACTAATATCACTACTTAGCAGTATTATGGATACAAAGAAGAGAAAGATTTATCTGAAGACAAAAAGGATATATATGGGTCGATACATGCTCCGAGAAATAGATTAAATTTAAAGTATGAAGGAAAAAGTATAACAGGACAAACAAACGTGTCTATGGTCAAGTTAAACAAAAGAAAAGAAGTACATACGTGCCGAAAAATACAGAAAAAAGTATAACAGAGGTTTTTTCACTCTAAAAATAATATAGATGAGGAGACGAAATTGAAAAGGACCAAAATCACCTTTTGGCACATGCCTGCAAAGGGTAGAACGGACAATCTGTTTAAATTCATTAATAACTTTGGCCAAATAGAAAATTCATATCGCACAGTCAATAGAGTCGGTCATGCTAAACTCGAACTTGTAGTATACTTATCCCCTAATAAAGAAGAACAGCTTCAAAGCACTTGGGCAATTCCACGCAATAATGAATCACTGACTCGTATAACAATTGGAGAGAATGGAAAAGAAGTACTAAAATCTAGAAAAAAAATAACGGCAAAACTTTCTGGCCTACCACGTACTACAAATGGAGTAATTTTGTGGAGACAGCTTAAACATACTAAGGCCAAGATGGTTCATATTTTTAAAAACAAAAATGGTTATCAAAGGGGATCAGCTCTAGTGGAATTTGAAAATATGGAGGACAAGCAAAAAGCACTCAAAACCAGAATTAAATATTTCAATTCAATGCTTAGCTGGATTTATAAAGAAATGGATGACTCTACCATGAAAGAAAGTTGAGAGGAGAAATCTATCATTTCACACAATCGCTTCATAAAAGAAGTAGAAAGTAAGAAAGAAAGTAGAAGTATCGAAAAAAATGCATCCACATTACAAACTGATATTAATAACAAAGACTTACTCTTGGAAATTTTAAGCAGATTAATCCGACTAGAAGGGTCACATAGATTTAACAATCATGAGGGCTTAAATTTTTTCTCAGCACACAAAAGCAACCATTCATACAAAAAAAGGTTCTCATAAGAAGAATAGGCAAAAGACAAGGATTGGCCAAATCACTCCTAATAGTAGCTGTGGGAGTCTTAAAGAAAACTGGCAGCACAGGCAGCAGGTGCTGGGAAAAAAAGGAGGGGGAACGAACAATCTTTTGACATTTGCATTTCATAACATTAATGAGATAAATCAAACAAAACAAGTTAGAGAGCCTAGTTGATTTTATGGATTTAAAAGAAGTGGATATAGTCTGATTGTGTGAAACAAACATTCAAGAAAAAGAAGGTAAATAGTTAATAAATAAGGACGAAAGTTATAGAGGTTTTTGGGCATCAGCAGAAGAAGATAAGAAGAAGGGTTCAGGCATAGCAATAATCATACACCAAAAAATTGAGAAGCACATAGCGAGAGTGATAAGATGGTCACCTACACGATCGAAGCAAATATGGTATTCAAAAATGAAGTCTGGTACCTTTTCGTTGTTTATATCCTGCCCAACAATAAAGAACAGGAGAAAGAAATATGCAAGAACTTATTTAATAGAGTTGAGAATATTGTTACAAGCGACTATAGCCTTCTATATAGTACTTGCAACACAACACACAGCGACAGGGATCTTGTAAGGGTCAGAGAAGATATGAAGCGGTGTGGAAGTGGAATATTACTTCACTAGAGCGGTTCAGTGTATATTTATTAATTAACAAGAGTATTATTTATTTAGCAAAGATATATTTTATTGATTTAGATAATAATATTCAAGAGATACAATTATTTAAGTATTGGAGGGAGGAGAAANTCCTTACTCGGGACTTTCCAAATGGGTTTTCATTTTCCCGGTTCCTTGGATTTGTCTGTGTCACCAGACACAACTTCGCCCGAAAGCTCTCATTCGAGATGGTAACCAAGGACTACAGGTAATATACCCAACCGATCGACAGGAAACGGTTACCATAACACAGATCTATTTTTCCAAAGCGTCGCCAGTGGAATTTGAACCCTAGACCTGCCACTTGGGGGTGACAACTTACCAACTTCCCTAAGTCGCCACACCCACAAATAAAATTTTTATATATAATATTTTTAAATATATATTATAAATAATATGTTGTGTTAGTGGGCAGCTGCCGTTATCAAATCTGTGGCAGTGAAGCGAAACGAATTAGAACCCGATTTGGACTAACCGAAGTCATGAGACGTAATGTGAGGCCTAAGTCTAATATTCATGATACTACATGAACTCATGCGCAAGTTCGGCTAAGAGGTTAAAATCCTCTGGTTGTACTTAATCTGACTATTCCGGTAGTTGGTGCAGAGCACCGTTGCTAGGGCCAATAAGGTAACCGGTGAATAATGCCGATCTTAGTCGTACTCTCTCCGGAGAAGTCCCCCGTATACGGTGATGTCAGAAATCTGATAAAGCGGTATGAGGTGTACCGAAGGGAAAAAAAAATATATCTTGTGTTAGCCAATCAGAATAAAGGATATATAATAACAACCTGACTAGACCAGAGACCCCCACCCCTAAGAAATCAGCTGATTTCTGGCGCCCCCTTATGCCAATTTAGTGATACAAATCGATGAAAATTTTTCAATTGATTAGTTGATAGATCATTTTATCCAACTAACCGATTAATCGATTTTATTCAACTAATCGATTAGTTGGCGATTAATCGATTAATCGATTAATCGATTAGTTGATTAATCGATTGACCAATCGATTAATTGAATAAATAATAAACGAAACTTGGTAAAATACACGTAAGGTAGCAACTGAAAACAGCCGGGTTGACATTCTTATATGATCAGTTGATTAAACGACCAATTGACTAATTGATTAATTAGTCAATTAATCAATTAGTTGGCCAATCGATTAATCCATTAGTCGACTAATCGATTAATCGACTAAGTTGGGTCTGTAAAATTTAATCGATTAGTTGTTAACTTTACAACTAATCGATTAATTCGATTTTTGATTTGTATCACTATGCCAATTATTAATTGACTAGTTTTATTAATAAAATTGCAATTGGTATAAAATTAATAGTCATTTATTCCTTATAATCTTGATTTTATTTAACAACTTTAAACTATTTTATTTATGAAGAAGAGTTTATAGACTACTTAAAGAACATAATAATTTATTCACTGCAAAGAAAATATTTATTCATTACTATTAGAGATAGAAAAAAAACAGGTTAAACAGTTTTGAGGTTTTTTAAACATTATCCCTTAAACCATATAGTGTACATATTTGTATACTAATAGTTTAAAAGACTTATTGCATAAAATTTATTAGGCTTTATCCCCCTACTTTCTAAGCTAAGATAAAAGCATGTCACATGTTAAAAGCTATATAATTCCTATCTTATAAATTTTCTTTTATAATTTTTAAAAAATTAGCTATCTAATGTGGATCGTAATAGGATTATAATAGGACTTTGATGTCCAATTTAATACTAAAAAAGGAGACTGCATGTGACACTTATCAAAATTCTTCCCAATTGTTATACACAGGTTTTTTCATAATACAACATTAAAGATGATCATAGATACTTTATAACAACTTTATATAATTGGTTTTTGAGGCAATGCCATAGAGATATAGCAGCCCAAATGTTTGGTTCCCAAAGCATACTTCATGGCTATCAGCTAAAGTTTTATTTGATGTTAAGCCATACGAAGTGATTCATACTGTGACTATGGAGTGTGCTATGTAACTTGAGTTTATGAAAGTCACCATAACCAATTAGAATAGAGGTTTTATTAAAAAATTTTTTTTAGANTATATTATATTATATTTTAATTATTATACATTTTTTACAGTATTATTTTTACATTATTACATATTATTTTAACTACTTTCGCACTTCTTCGCATCTAATTCTATTACTATATACAAAAAACTAACTCTATATACTTATTTTCGCTTACCCCAAAGTTAGCTATTATCTTCCTTCTTTGTTTTCTATCGTCTTTGCTTTGGTTATTTTTTTTGGTTTGGTTATACCTTCATTTCACTTTTTTTTTCTAAATACTTCCTAAAAATAGTAAAGAAGTAAAAAAAATAAAAAAACTATTTCTTAGAAGTGTTGGTGTTCTTGCAAATTGTTAGAGAAATTTTGTAAAGTGCCGGAAAAGTCGCAAAGTTTTGAAAAAGGCAGGAATAAATAAAATAAAATAAAAATTAAAAAAATAAATAAAAAAAAACAACCGAAAAAACAAAACTGTACGCAAACTAATAAAAAAAATAAACAAAGCCCCAAATCTTTATTTCTCTAAAATAAGAATTTGCATTTTTGCAAATTCAGAAATTGCGAAAGCTGTGTTAATGTTCTTGCAAAATGCCAAAAAAGTCTGGGTTGGTTTTCTTGCAAAGTGCTAGGAAATAAAGGTTCTGTTCTTTCAAAGTATCAAAATAAAATAAATTAATAAAAAAATAAAACAAAAAAAACAAAAACAAAAATCATGAAACGAAAAAATAAATAAAGCGAAACCTTGCAAGAACTTGCAAAAAACTTGCAAAAACTTGCGCCCATTTCTCTAAAGTAGCGTTCCTAGAAATTTAGAAATTGCTGGAGAAATCTGTTATGTGTTCTTGCAAAGTTTTGGAAGTCTGAGTAGGCATGCGCAAAGTTCTGAAAAGTTGTAGGTTTTCTTGCAAAGGGCTAGTGTTTTTGTAAAATATGAAAAAATTAAAAATAAACAAATAAAAAAAAAAAGAAAAACAAAACGAAAGCAAAAAAGCAAAAACAACAAAAAAAAGCAAAAATAAAAAACAACCCGAAATAAAAAAACAATATTCTAATTAATAAACAAAAGATCTAATCTGATCTTGTAATACAGATATGCAGATTAATTTAGATATATTCGAAGTATTTCAAAAATATAGTCCAATGTGTCCTTGGTATTACCCAGGTTACATATCTACTGATCCAGCCAGTCATAGCCAGTCTGCTCAAAAAATATTTTGAATTTACTTTTGAAAACATTTTCGAAATATTTCAAAACCTGAAATATTTCAAAATACATTGTGAAATGTTTCGAAATATATTGCATATGCGAAATCTTTCGAAAGATTTTGCATGTTCGCAAGATCTTTTGAAAGATTGCGCTACTATAAATTTGCTAATGTATGTCTAAAACTAACAAACCAAATAAGAAATTTCTTTATATGCTCTTTGAGATTTCTAATATATTATTCATTTTTTATTTGTATATAGTAACCAAATTTATTTGTAATAATGCCAGTTCTAATTTAGAAATGTATTTTTGATTTGGAAGAAATAAATAGGGGGTATCCATAAATAATGTTATATACCCCCATATAGTAGCACTTGACCCCTCTCGACTATATAAAAAAAAAATTCAAAATCCATATGTTTATATATAAAATTTTGAATATCTTGTGACACAGTAATCCAATTTGGAAGATTTAGGTACCTTTCGATTCGTCTCAGTGAGATGAATCTAATGATACCAAAATAATATTATTTGGATCACTGGATCAAAAAATATTCACAAAAAACCATTAGTTATATAGTAATTTTATAAGAAAAGATATGATTAATAGTATTTGGCCAATAACTTTTGATCCAGTAATCCAAATAAAATGAAATTGGTACCATTCGACTCCTCTCACCAAGACAAATCGAATGGTACCAAAATTATTAAATCTGGACTACTGGATTAGTTTTTAGCTGATTTTTTTTAAATAAATTGTATTATATTTTTTGATTTCCCTACTTAAAAAGAAAAGCATTATCTTTCGTCTGACTCCCTCTTGTATAACATTATTTTTGGATGTCCTCATATTGTTGATCTTTTGAAAGAGATAAGTTAGCATTTCCACTTTTTGGTAAAAATTTTAAAAAACCTAAAGAAAAGAGAGACAATACTTGTAACAAATTTTAAAGAAGAGGATGTAGTCAGAAAAACACATTTTTTTTTGTTGTTTCTCATTGTTTTGCAATAGGATACTTTGTTTTTTTTTTTTTTTTAGTGTCAAAGTGCCCACT
>QKWP01000206.1:381465-403511 GCA_003550325.1 Gigaspora rosea | reverse complement strand
CCTGATTTGAATTTGATTTGATTCAAATATTTGAATTTGAATTTGATTTGAATTTGAATTTTTAATAGTAATTTTCAAATCAAATCAAATATTTGTCAAATCAAATCAAATTTGGCCATATTTGAATTTGATCAAATCAAATATAGTCAAATTTGAATTTGAATTTGATCAAATATTTGATTCAAATATTTGAAGATCAAATCAAATTGCGGAACCCTAATGCATGGCAAATCAAGACCTTATATAGAGAATAATAACATGCTACTAATAAAAATTTTCGAGAATGCAATCAATTTTTTTCAAAATCTTATATTTTGTAAATTAAAATATACTCTTTCTAAAGATATAAATTTTAATGAACAAATTATTTTAAAAAAGTATACTTGTATATATCATAAAGTTTGCTGCGGTGGCCTCAAATTTGCTGCGGTGCACAAAATCGTTAATTTTGATTGGTTAGATCATATGATCATCATATGATTTTTGTAAACAAAAAAACAATACCCAATCTTTAAGGGGAGTGCAGAAAATCACGTAATTAGGGTTTACATAGGTCATACCCCCTCCCCCTAGTGATAGGACTATTGACCAATCAAGTTTAACCTTTTATAATATTTAAAAAAACTCAAATATCTTTAACCCCACGATCGATAAAAGTCGCTATATAGTAAAGTCTAAATTTTACTAAGCAAATCGATTAAAATCGATTAAGTAAACTTATTCAGCAGGTCAAAATACACTTATCACAAAATTTTTATAAGAATTGGAGAACTTTTTATTAATTGACTTTTGATTTTTACGTTCGACGAAAAAATTAAAATTTTTTAAAAAAATATATTCGACGAACGTAAAAATCAAAAGTTAAATAATAAAAATTTCTTCAATTTTAATAAAAATTTCAGGGTATATGCATTTTAATCTGCTGAATAACTTTACTTAATCGATTTTAATCGATTGACTTAGTAGAGTTTAGACTTTACTATGTAGTAACTATCTGTGATTAACTAAAAATCTATTTTACTTCAATATTATTGGCTATTTATACTATATATATATATAGGACGTGATATTTGGGGACCCCCAACCCCCTAAAAAATTACGTGATTTTCTGCACTCCCCTAACTACATGCTTCTTAGTGAATATCTAACCAATATTAATGATTTTACTACTATTAGAACTGCAAATACCTACTCTCCAATTTTTATAATAAATTTTTAAATAACTTACTTAATAAAATTTTCTTTAATTTTTAAAAAAAAAATTTTTGCTATCAAGATCATATGAAAATTGATCTAAGTATACTCTACCCTTAAATTTGACCATTAATCTTATATTAAAATCAACTCTACTTAGACAATTTTTTGAATGCTATTGAGGAAGTTTCGCAAAATAATAACTATATGACAACTAGCACATAGTGTGCTTTTATTCTAGCTTAGAGAATATAGGGGTATAGTTTAATAAAATTTGAAGAAATTTTACAATAATAATTCAAAAAAAATTTAAACAGACAAATTTGCCTGTATTACGGTTTAAGGAATAAAAACCTGTTACTGTATTAGGCTATATATATCTATGTTACCAAAAACAATATTATAGTTTATTAGTGCACTAAAAGTTATTTTTTGATTGGATATAAAATTTGTGTAATATAAATCTATAATTCTATAAGTACATACTCTAAGTATATACTAATGTTTTATTTCAGAGAGATGTACTTATGAAGGTCTGACTGTATATACTAAGTATAGTTAACCTTTTAAACAAAAAACTATTTGTTTTTTTTTCCTTCAGAAATTTGGTCCTAGTAATTGTCAAAAAGAGTTGAATAAATACAGTATTTGTAAATATTTTGAATGGTATCTATAACAAAAATTATCAAAAATTATAAGAAAAACATATAAATTTACTATATTGCGGAAACTCTTAAATCAACTAGTCCTATATATGCAGGCAAATTTTGGGTTGGGTTGAAAGTTGGGTCAGAGCCAATAGAATTTAAAAAAAAAAACAAAAATATAGTATAATAGGTAAAAAACTTGAACCTTTTAACTTAGTATTGGATCAGAAGTTGGGTCAAAGCCAATAGAATTGCAAAAAAATTTTACAAATAAAAAAAAAAACTTAGCAAAATTATTTTTTAAAATTTTTTAAAATTTTTTTATAATTCTAATAATTCTGGCCAAAATTATAATGACCAAATTTTATGTTTATTAATAAAAACTGTTAATTTTAAACCTTTATAAAAGTAGTTAAACTTAATAAATTAAAAAAACAAATTCTATAGCTTTATTCTTAAAGTTTTTCTCTATATTTTTATAAAAAAAAATTGTTCTAGCTATACTAGTTATTTTTTTATAATGGTTTAAAAATTATCAATTCACTTGTTAATTTAATAAGGATTCCTGCACTATATAAATTCAAGCTAAAGATCTAAACCAATTTAACTAATTAATTTAAAATTAAATTTTACAAACATATAGAACAAGAAATGAATATAACTTTGTTAAAAACAAATATTTACTTTAAACAACTTTACTTAATAGCAAAATATAGATTAACTTAACAAAAAACAAGTTATCTATATACTAAAGTTAAAATTTTTTGGTTTGTAATAAAAAACCTTTTTTATTTAGATAACCTATTTTGGGCTTTTAAATAAACTTGTTTAGTAAAGGGTGTGGCGACTTAGAGAAGTTGGTAAGTTGTCACCCCAAGTGGCAGGTTTAGAGTTCAAATCCCACTGGCGACGCTTTTGAAAAATAAACCTGTGTTCTGATAACTGTGTCTTATTGATCGGTTGGGTACACTACATGTAGTTCTTAGTTACCATCTTGAATGGGAGCTTTCGGGCGAAATTGTGTCTCATTACACAGACAAATCCAAGGAACTGGAGATACAGAAACCCATTTGGCAAGTCCTGAGTGGAGAGGTAGCTAGACTTTCGACAATACCAGGGAAAAGGATCTTAGCAGTGACTAACCGGAAAACTGGTCGGGCAAGAGCCCCTATGGCAACGGGGGCTCACCAACCTGGCCGCCGGAGTCATACTGGAAGAAAAGGTCATGTGTTATAGAAGCATGAACCAAGGAAAGGGAGACCTTAGACACCTAAAGCCTGGCAGACCGATCCTTCCGGGCCAACTGGATTGGTAGTCCGGGATAACTGGGGAAAAGGATCCAAAGAGTAACTGACCAGGTACTGGGGTTTAGTGAACTCCACAAGGGCAGTAGTAGGTAATGGTAGCAGTTGCAGGGTAACCCCCTGACTGCAAGTTGTTTGCCTCGGTGAATGCGTAAGTTACTGAAAGTATAGATGAATACCTGTGGCGAACAGATATCACTCTACCAGGTTTACCACAGGGGCAAATGCCCTCCAATAGGTATTTAGCTAAAGCCTCAGGGTACTTTTAATAGTGAATTACTCAAAAGGGTATATTGGAAGGAACATTGAACATGAGTAGAAGCCAGAGAGTTTAAATAGGCAATCCCCTAGTTGGGTTGCAGGTATGGTATTTAGTGTAGAACCTTTGGGCGGACTATTTAAATTAGACAACCAAAAGTTGTACTTGTGGCTAGTTGTACTCTCGTTATACAAATGTAATATGTGGCACAGTCATATTGACCGGGCCAACCCGCTTGGACCAATAAAGTACTAAGGTACCTAAGTGGTCACCTTAATATTAAAAATATATATATATATATAAACTTGTTTAGTATATAATTTTACTTATATTAATGTTTTTTTCAAATCTTTTACTAAGAAAAAAAATTTTTTTTAACTTTAACCCTATTTTTCACTTGGAAAAAAGTTTGAAAAAATATGTTTTGTCCAATTACATGCTAAACAAGTTTATTTAAAAGCCCAAAACAAGTTATCTAAATAAAAAAAAAGTTTTATATTACAAAACAAATATTTTTAACTTTAGTATATAGCTAATTTGTTTTTTTTTGTCAAGATAATCTATATTTTGCTACTAATAAGTAAAGTTGTTCAAAACATAATTTTGCATATAATTTTTGTTTTAAAATTTAGTAAATATTTGATTTTGACAAAGTTACATTTTAAAAAAGTACAAAATTAAAAAAATTTTGATTTAGTTTTAAACTAAATTTTTTGTAAAATTTAATTTAATTAGTTAAACTGGCTTAGATCTTTAGCTTAAAATTTATAGTAAATTCATGTTTTTTTTATAATTTTTATTATAAATAGCATTTTAAGTGGAAATGTCCTATGACTGATATAGCAATTAACAATACTCTTGATTAATTAGCAATAATCGATTTGTAATCAATTTTATACACTATGCGAGTAAACTACTTTAATAAAATTATACAAGTGATTAGGTGTACTCTTATCATAATAAACCAAAAAATGTAAATTTACTACAGTATAATCGAACCAACCCAATAATACCATATTAGCACCGGCAAAAATTAAAAATATTCAACACTTGGGTTTACTATTTTTATATAAAACAACAATTATAATTTAACCGAAAAATATAAAATAAAAAATCAATTCTTAAATTGTATATAGTATGAAATTTAATCATTTTATTTGTTATCAAAGATGGATAGTTAAGTCGATCATTTGCTGAAGTGCTGATAAGAATACCATATTGATTTAAACCAAACTTAGTTTAATTCAAGAATGTTAATTACGAAAAAAAATATATATTGTTTTAAAAAATGATTGTATTAAATTCTTGTTAACCAAATTTATTAAAATAAACATAAAAATAAGTCCGTTAAATGGAATTGATTACATATATAAAGTATATTTTTAGAAAATTTTCGGCAATTTATTAATTTGTATATATATACATGATGTAACTTGAATTACAATAAAATAGAAAAGGAAATGGATATACTTTAAGTAGTTGTTTATTTTTCATGTGTCGAAGTAATCGGAATATGGCAAAAATTTTCAAATTTTTTCTCCTGCTAACCCAATCTTAAACATGAATTCGACCAAAAAAAAAACAATACTAATACCACATGTTACAACATAATCTAGCAGCATTATTTTTCCAAGCCCGTCAAAATAGCATTAACATACTATATACTACAGTAATAATCTAGTAACTTACACAAAAAAAAACATTTGTTCAAAAAAAAAAGCATCTATTATAGTCAATTATCGAGTTCGAATTCAGATTCTGTACTATAAATTGTAAAATTTGAAAAAAAAAGCTATACAAAATTGAACACAAAAAGGGATAGATCATAGAGTATAATTTTTGCTAAAAAATAAAAAAATATATAAAAAAATATAGAAATATATAAAATAAAATAAAATAAAATAAAAATATTTATTTTTTGTAATAATCGACCAGCGAGTGGCTAAAAAATAATTAAATTATCATTGTTGTTCAAATTATCATCTATAAAATATCCCACCAACCGTGAATAATATTGGCTTCTTTTTTTTCTTTTTAAAAAATAAAACAAATGTTCGTATTATGGGGAGTTTTTTTTTTTTATTATTTTTTTTTTTGAATCAAATTCCAAAATGATTAACTATGAACTATCTTCACCATTACTATTTGATTGGACAAACAGCTTGGCATTAACAGCGGAAGCAAGATCTTCGGAATTAACACCTGCCATCTTGGCTTTTTGGAGTTGTATTTGTGAATTTGATAAAACTTCATGCACGTACATAGATGAAACTCGTGATAAAGGGTATTGTTTATATGAACCAGTTGATATGAGTTCTTGCATAGCTTTTTCACAAAATATCTCAAGAATTTTTTCAAGCTATATAAATAGAAAATAAATATTAAACATCACAAAAGGAAACAGAAGCATAAAAATAAATTGATATAGGATAACTTACGTGTGCTTTACCCGTATTTGTCAATTTGACAACTTCTGTTACATTAATATCGTCAAATTTGATATCGAATCGGAATTTGGAAGCACTGTATAAATAAAAATAAAAATAATTAATAAATAAATTAGAAATGAATTATTAATAAAATAAATAAAAAATAAATAAAATCCTTACGCTATAAAGAATTTTAAATTTTCAGTTGCACGATAGGTTCTTGATGTATCCTCATGTATCTTATCGATAAAACCGAAAGGACGTTTCGAACGTCGTACTATTGTATTATAAATGGCGCAGAGTAATTTACCATCTCTATAAAAAAAAAAATAAATAAAAATAAATATAAAATAACAATAAATATTAACTATAAATAGCATAACAATAAAATAGATAATTCAAAAATACATACGCTAAAGAGGCCAAAAATTCAGTTTTATCTATGCAAGGATCCGGAAGCGGAGTATAACCAGGGGCTTGTTTAGACTTTGATGGACGATGAGCTTCCAAAAAAGCATGATAACGAGCTAATGAAAAAATAAATAAATAAATAAATAAATAAAATATAAATATATGTTTATATATATATAATTAGAAATAAGAAATAAAAAGAAATAGAGAGAAAAGATGAATAAATACCAATTGTATTATCACCAAAATGATCAGGATCCACCCAATCACTATTTGGGTGACCAGGTGATAAAGGAGGAGTTATTGGAGCATCATTACTCTTTCTTTCTTCATAAGTTGAGGTTCTCAAATAAGAGACATTAGGATAAATATCTTTATCATCAAAAAGTAAACAATCCTCGACTATTATTAAATATTTTCTCAAAATTTCACGTTGACTATCCAATGATCTATAATTAGATTCTTTGTATATATGACCATCCTCACTGCTACTATCATCAGTGTCATCATCACGGTGTTCTTTTTCCAAATTACTAACCATTTCAAGAACTTCTAATGCAGCAGCACGAATTTTAGTAAGGGCATCATCAGAGAGATCTTCTTTAAACATAGAATAATTTTTTACAGATTGAAGAGCTTTTGTGGTAGTTTCAATAGCAGCCAAGATATCAACAGGTACAGGATCAGCTTCAGCTTTTACTTCACCGGTAACCATACACCAAGCATCTAACATTGTTTGAATATCAGCGTGACAATTAGCCAAAAGGACATCAGGATCAGTTTCAACGTCCAATTTATTAGTGATGAAAGAAGGAAGTGGAGGAGGAGAAGGCGGTAGAGGAGTAGGAGGAAAATCATCAGGTTCTTCAGTAATATTTAAAAGGTCAGACATATTTGTGATTATACTAAGTTTCTCAGCTTCTTGTCTAAATTAAGATAAAAATTGTAAATAAAAAATTGTTAACCAAAAATGTAATCAAAATTGTAATCAAAATTGTAATCAAATTGTAATCAAAATTGTAATCAAAATTGTAACCAGAAAAAAAAATTAATATAAACGTACTTATTTTTTGGTTTTTTGGGTTTAAAAATTATTCCTCTCTTTGCATAAAAATGTTGTAAATGAGTAATACTACCCAAAGCTAAAACAGATTGACGTTTTTTAGCACTTTTTGCAAACTCCCGAGGTTTAGCAGGTTTTTTATAGCCACGTTTAGGAGAACCAGGTGTTGGTAAAGTGAAACCTCTGTTTATTTGTTTAGGTTCTGGATCTGTACAAGACGAAGTCGAGATCGTTGGTATACTCGAATGTCTTGGAGGAGTATTTTCCGGAGAGTCAAATGGAGAATCCATGGCTTATTGCTTTTGTTTTTTCTTAAAACTTATTTGCCACTTTTTTTTTTAAGTACTAATTTTTTTAATGTTTAGTAGTAGGATTTTCAAAAAATCTTATTTATTTGGATTTATATATAATGAATTTTTTTTTTTTTTTTTTTTTGAAAATGATAAAAATTTAAAAAGAACCAAAATAATTTCAAGTTGTAAGTTACAACGATAAAATTATTTAGAATTTATTATACTAAACTTGTAATAATGAATAGTATAAAATTAAAAAGGTATTAATCGGAAAGAAGGAAAAATAAGAGGAAAAAATATAGAGGATAAAAAGAGGAGGAAAAAGGAAATTATTAAGAGAAATAAAAGAATGACAAAAAAGGGTCAGCGAGAGGAGATTAAAAGAAAAAATTCCAAAGGAGCGTTAGAAAATTAAGGTTAACAGAACGAAAAATTATTTTTAATATACGAATAATTATCTTCTACCTGTGCACCCAAAAATCGTACGAATAATAATGCTTGGGTTTGTTTAGATTGATTTACACAAACAGAGAAAAGTACAGTAGAAAAGTTTATGATGCTTCTAATATTGCATAACTCAGTAATTGCATGAAAAAATATGTGATTTGATCTATTTAATTATTTTATACTTTTTAGAAATTGAAAAAGAATTTAATGTCAATGAGTGGATCAACCTTTTCTTATATAAAAATTTATTGCGGTGTGAAAGTCACGTGTAATAATAACAATAAATTGTGATTACGTCCTTTTTTGAAAAAATTTCAAACACAGCCACTTTCATTGAGAAAAAACATTTAAAGAATATACTGGAAAAATTATTGAAAGTTATACTGTAGCCTTTAAAATTTCTATACTACTCCAAGATAATCATCAGTGAAACATACGTTCATTATATTGACCGAAAAATGATACATTGTCAAAATTAGGAAAGAAAACAAACAAGCACTTCGTTGAGGGTTTAAACGAAGTCAAATTATGCATTTAGGGTTGTCAAGACCTCTTAATACTTTATAACATGTAACCCAATTTTTTCCGACTGTTTAAGAGAATATTTTATAATTATATAATAAATAATAATAATAATAATAATACTGTAATAATAATAATAATAATAATAATAATAATTTATACAGATAATAATTAATTATAATAACATTTTTACATAACTATTTTACGTGACCCTTTTCCTTGCAGAGAATAGTTCTATGCTCATAGAGCTCACCTGCCTCTTTATTTAGTAAACATTAGCCACTTAATTTCTCACACGTACATACCCGAATCCGAATATATATTATATCAATCGCAATGCATAATAGAAATTTTATTGGATGATTAATTTAGCATTATATTATAAGACACGGCCGCAGCTAAAAAAACAATTGTATTATATAAAGAATATGTTCGATATACGTAAATGCGTACGTAATATACTTTCCTCAGTTTCAAAAATGAGACTTGAGTTATATATTGTACTCATACCAATCACCTTTTGTTTAAATGAATTTTTTTTTATTCAACTTGTTGCATTATTTATTTCTCAAAAACAAATAACAAATCGTCGTTTAATATGAAATTTCGGCAATAATTTTTTGTTTATGCACATATTATTACTTGTAACTAATCATTTTATGTTTTGAACTGTAAAAAGAAAACATTTTAGCATATATGTATTTGGAATTTTACTGCTAAATGCATAAAATAAGATTGTTTTATCTGTATTCCTTCTATTGGACCTTACTACTGTACTAATGCATCACTAAAATATAAAAATTCCCGCTTAATCCGTTATATAACTATATATTTTAAATTTAAACCTAATCTTTGTGCTTATTGTTTAATTAAAAAAATATTTCTAATTTTGAATATACGCTTATATATATATCTGATATACATATTATCGTTATTATTATTTTTTTTTTTCATATTAAAACATATTCTTTAACAGTTAATTTATTTTTATCTTATATAAAAGATAGTATATTTCTTACCAAGTGCACGGTATTTGTTATAATGTATATATCAGATATTGAATAGCATTTAATCATTTATTAACAATATACGCAATATGCTGCCAACTTTAAATTTTAATGTGTAATTATTTTTTGTTACTGTATATACATTAGATAATATATACTGTATATCTGATATAATTTATTGTATTTATAAAATATATATATTATAGGTTAGTGATTTCAAAAAAATCGGTGATTCAAAATAAAACCAGAATTCTGATTTGAACTAGTCACCTTATTAGACTAAGTCTAAAGAATCTTTTTCGGGGATTGAGTCCTAATTATCTCATTCTTGGTTTTCTCAATTTATTATTTACTGTATTTATTTAATTTAATAACCGTTAATATAGTATAAAAATGGTCAAAAAATAATTATTGAAACGATCCAAGATAACCTCCATGAACAACTAACGGTTTATCCTACATAAATGGTCGCCTATCTTGGTGGTAACAGTTACCTTTTATCGTTATTAATAAGTTTTTATATGCATTCATATCTGTCGGTCAATAACAACCAATAAAACATAATATGTAGTGCTTCATAAAGTAGTATACCTATTCTACGTTAATACTATTTCATACGATAGTACAGTAGTACTACACATGCTGTATGTATCTAAACCACATTGGGTATATGTAATAATTTAGAATTATTTCGTGTATCTAACTTCTTTAATGCAGAAACACAAAACCACATATCGATACGTATACGTTGGTAAAATTTAGATATTTGGTATAGAAACTATATATCAGATATAATGCATATTTAAACATGTGAACAAATAAATAGGAGCAAATCTTTATTTTCTTTTTCGAAGGAAAAAAAATATCCATATGTTACAATAGTAATATTATACTATATATATATGGTATAAGCCATCACTTCGCTTGACAAGTTAAAAAATTTATTATATTTCACCCAATATATAACCCAGAATGACCAAATCATTTTCCCTACGTAAGTTACAAACATATTAAAGACTAATAAAATTTAAATAACAGTACAAATAGAGAGATATATATTATTGAGATTTGCTAGTGACGCTCAATTGCTATGGTTCATTGAATATCATTGCAAAGAAACATTAGCCCGGCTGCTCGATTGCTTATTTACCGTATCTATTTCATATATTATTTATTATTATTTGTCAAAAGTAGCTGAAAGGAATTATTATTCCTTAATATGTGAAATTTACTGATCAAAAAAATCTTTACCATTTTTTTAGACTTTTAAATTGCATATTCATCATTTTGTAATATATTTGACTGAACATTTTTGTAGAAATGCTGTAGAACTTGTAGATTCATTATTTTGCAAAATAACTTTTGTAAGAATATTATTTGCGCATTCATCATTTTGCAAAGAATTTGAGTATTGTTTCTTTTTTAGACCGATAAAATTTACTACTGCATTATAAGTGAAAAGAAATTTGAGTTGTTCCAAATTCAATCTTATAATTATTACATGATTCTAGCAAATTAATTTGTTTATTACTAATAAGTTTTAGATGTTAAAATTGCACAAAAAAGTTACTTATGCATCCAAAACATGTTCCGGATATAATTTTTGATCATTAGAAAACTTTATTTTATTTTTTTTTTTTTTAAAAAAAAAATAGATATATACGTAAGTCTTTATATAAATATTAGTTGCGTCATTAAAAGTAATGTTAAAATTGGATTGGTCTACAGATTCTAGAACAGACCAAATACAAAAGAAATAATAATGACTATACAGATAATATTGAGGTGTGTTCAATCGACTAATTAATCAAAACATAGTCAGGGTACATAATGTAATTCACTAATTTGGATTTTCTAATAGGATTCGAAGATTATTTTTGAGTATACTTCCTCTATGTATGAAAATGTGGATATAGAGGATTGGCTCACATTTTCTTAGCAATGTACTAGTTGTTTATGAGCTACTTTTATTTTCTTTCTTATAAGAGATTTCTTAATAATATTTTTTAAATTTTTTTTGACAATTTGCAAGGAATTTTTTTACAATCTAATTATAAAATTAATAAAAAAGGCTCTATTACATGAAAGAGAATGATGAGAACTTTCAGATAAAAAAAATCACTTAAGATTAATTAGGCTTTTGTTGAGAAAAAGTACTTTGAATTTTTGATTTTATCAATTTATTTGATAAACAATAATTGTTTATTATATAAAATCAATAAAAATCAAAAATTCATTTCAACAATAATCTAATTAATCTCAAGTGTTTTTTTTTTATCTAAAAGTTCTCATCATTTTCTTTCATATAATAGAGCCTTTTTTATTAATTTTATAAATATATTGTAAAAAAAATTCTTGTAAATTGGCAAAAAATTACAAAAAATATTATTAAGAAATTTATTATAAAAAGAAAATAGTAAAAACTTTCAAAAAAATAAAGTAGCTCATAAATGACTAGTATATTGCTAAGAAAATGCAAAATAATTCTCTATTTTTAATATTTTCATACATAAAGGAAGTATAATCAAAAATAATCTTCAAATTCCATTAGAAAATCCAAAATTAGTAATTTATATTATATACTCTATGTTTTGATTAATTAGTTAATTAAACACTTTAGTGTTTTATGCTAAATGATTTACATAGTACAGCACTATATGATTGGTGACCAAGATTTTTAAAATTTGTAGATCATTTTATTAAAAAAATTCAATATAGTAATTTTATCTTTTAAACCATCTAGCAGGCAAATTTAACCACTAAAAATTTTTTTTTGTAATTTTGTAATTATTAAAAATTTTATTATACTTAACCCCATCTATTTCTAAGCTAAAATAAAAATTTAAATTATAATTAGTTATTAGACTATATAAAATTAATTTTTTGGTTCCCATAATATAAAAAAAAAAGACCTGATAGCCCAGACTTTTATTTAAAAATTTTTAAAATTTTTAAATTATAAAATTTAAATTTTAATTTAAAAAATAATAATTCAGTATTATAATATTAAATAAAGTAATAACCTATCTGAACTTTATTTAAAAATTTTGTATATTATATAAAAAATTTAAATTTTATAAAATTTTTAAAAAAACTTTTTTGAAATCCTATCCAGTTATTAAAATATATATAATTTTTTTAAAAAATTTTCAAAATATAACCTGGCCAGGTTATAAAACCAAAAAATTAAGTTTATATGGCCTTATCTTGCAAAATTTGTAATTTAATTTTAGAAAATTTCTAATTTTAACTAGAGAAAAATTACTACCTTATCATATAATATAAATATTAACAAAAATTACTTGTATAATATTATATGAACAGAAAAATTCAAAACAAACATTCATTTTGACAAAAATCTTATATTTTACAATTGCATACTAAACTATCTTTTGTACATTAATTTATTATATAACTATCCAAATCCTAACTCTAGTATAGATCTCATTCTGATCCTAATCTAACATAAAAAGAACTTAAGTTGTTGGTTATATGTATGTAAAAAATTTTAAATAAATTATTCTTTAATATATATATTCTAAATTTTGTGTTTCATAAAACTATCCTAATCTTTAATTTCTAATTCAATAATAACAAAACCCTAATCTAATCTAAAAGCACCGATAATAACAAAAGCTTGCTAATTATATTTAGACATTTTGTATTATGTATATATATATACAGTTAACTCTCTCTAATCCGAACTGCTGGGACTGCTTTTTTTTACTATGTAAAAATTTGGAAAAGTTCAGTTTTCAAAAAGTTATATATGGCTTATCCGAACTTTATAATAAAATTTATAAATGTTTTAGGAGATTTTGTTCGGTTTAGAGAGAATTTAATAGTGTTCGGTTTAGAGAGGTTCGGATTAGAGAGAGGCGACTGTATTTTTTTTTTTTTAGTTTCAAAGTGCCTGTATTGGAGCATATAGTTTATTCAGTTTAATTATTATAGATTCACTTGGACGAGAGTACAACTAGTCACACATATACTTTTGGTGTCTAATTTAAGTGGTCCACCCACAGGTTCCATACTAGCTGCTATACTTACAATGCAACTATGGGAATTGCCTATTTAAACCCTTCTTATCTGAATTTCAACCAATTTACTGGGCATCTGCATTACCTATACAGTTAGTCTGAATCTCTTTTTCTATTACTCCTTCTTGCACCTAAAGGTACAATTCAACTTATTCTCAATAGGAAACTTGGTAAAGCAATACCTGTCCCACCAGGTATTCACCTATACTTCGGTAACTTATGAGAAAAACAGCTTAGAAATACTTTGTAACCGCTACCATTACCTATCTTTGCCCTTATAAGATTTGCTTCGATCCAGTACCTACTATCTCCTTCTTACCGATCCTTTCCTGGTATATTCCAGACTTCAATATAGTTGGCCCAGAAGGGTTGATCTACCTGGCATTAGGTGCCATTATGGTTTTTCTTTTCCTGGTACCTACTTTTATAGCATAGGTTCTTTTTTTCTGGTACAACTCTGGCAGCTAGGTTGGTAGACCTTGTCCCTAAGATCAACATTTAGTTCTTTGGCTCTGGTCCAAAATTTCAGTTTTGGTAACATCATTAAAGATCTTTGCTACCTCCTTACTTAGGACTTACTAAATGGGTTTTCATTTTCCTGGTTCCTTGAACTTGTCTATGGCACAAAATACAACTTCATCTAAGAGCTCCCATTTAAGATAGTAACCAAGAACTACAGGTAATGTACCCAACTGATCGACAGAAAACAGTTACCAGAACACAGATTTATATTTTCAAAGTATCACTAGTAGATTTGAACCCTAGACCTGCCACTTGGGGATAACAACTTATCAACTTTTCTAAGTCACTATACCTTTATACTTTAATTGCTACTAATTGTACAATAATACTTATCAAACTAGTTTAATATCATTTTGTAATTGGTTATACAATTAATACAGCATATCAAATTCATTTGTATATAGTATTTGTAATTGATTCCTTTTTATTGACTGGACTAAGTCAATATTTAAAAAATGATTTAGCTAGCTAAGTTCTAGCTAAGCCGAAGTCGATTAATCTAATTGGTTAATTCTATTACACGTGACTTAAACTAAATATGATTGGCTAATCACTTATTATAATGCCGTGAAACAAATTGTCAAGCCGCATTACTTGTGCATCAATTAAACAATAATCATATATATTATATGATATTAGATGCTTTTTGGGGTAATTTTACTTTATTTGTAAATGCAAAAATAAATTTCATAATTAAATTTTTTTTTTTTTTTAAATGTTAAGGTGAGACCTTGCTTTTATCTTTATTAAATTTAATAAAAACTTTTTACAATACTAAAAGAAATTTCATTTTTTTAAATCTAATGCTAAGAATAAAAACTTAGACATATATCTAAATAAACCTAAATACTTATCTGCGGCCTAAACATAATTTTATAATTAATTTAAAACTATTTTTTGTATATAATAATTGTGACAGCTGATGCTGAATTTGGCTGATACTGAATATCCCGTGAAATTTCGGGTCAGAATTTGCAGATCATATCACGTGCCGATCGTGTAAACAACGTACTATTCGGGCCGGTTCAAGTACCCTAGCCATGGCAAAAAAAATTCAGGTCATGTTCGCTCTAAAAAAATTAGAAGAAATTGCTTATTTCTCGACAAACTTATAAGAAACAACCTTCTGCGCACTAACAAAAAATGTCAGGGAGATAATTTTATCTATAGTACTCTCTAACCCTGACCCAGTTCCTAACCCTAACCCTAAATTTTTTTTTAAAGTGCTAACTCTAACCCTAATCTAAAAGATTTTTATCAGTTATCACGTGACCCGAACTTTTTTTACTAAAAGCATATGCTAATATTAGGGGCATGTTATTACTAAAATTTCAGTAGATAGGTAAGTTCAATAGATTTATTACGTGATTTATTTCAATAAAGTTATGCAATACTAAAAATGCTAGCTAGATCCTTCTACCAAGTCTTAACGTTAACCCTAACCTAACTCTAATACTGTCACTATCTCTTTTTTTCATTTTACTTTTTCCTCGATTTTTTCTCTTTGGCACCCTTTTTTTTGATACTTCTCTTTTCTTCAATTTTCTTTTTTCTTTCTTCCTTTTTTTCTTCGTTTCCATTTTCTTTTTTTTAATTCTGTTGATTATTTTCGATTTTTTTTCTTTTTCTTTTATTTGTTTTTGTTTTCTTTTTTTTCTTTGAATTCTGTCGATTTTTTTTGATTTTTTTTTTTCTCTTTTTTCTTCGTTTTTTTTTTACTTTTTTTTTTAAATGACTTTGATCCTACTAACAGGATGTCGGACCTCCTTGTCGTCTACTTTTATAATTATTGTGCGATTGTTGGATGTTAATGCTTTGAACACACCTTGTTGTGAAAACGTTGGCTAAAGCTTTCGTTTTCATGTTTGTTAATTCGTGTTATGATCTGGTGCAATAGCAACTGTTGTTTTAGCTTCAATTGTATTGTTTTGCGACTTTTTTTTATGAACGCTACCCTTTTTACACATTTTATCCTGAGATTTCTCTAGTGATGCATTGACGGATTGTTGAATTTGCAATGCGTGCGAAAGATGTTGGTCAACAATTTCAGACGTAACATCAACATTGTTACAATCAATCTCTTTATGAAGATTTTGCAATTCATCAGGAGTATTATAAACATAGTGCATTTTTCAACCAAACATCACCTGGTGTGGTGTATGACCATGTGCTTCGTGTGTGGAAGAATTATATAATACAACGAAGGCATCAATAACATTAACCCAGTCCTTCTGTTGTAATTGACTATTTTTATCCCATAGCATCTTGGTAAAGCCACGACCAACGGTTTGATTAAGGCGTTCAACCTGACCTTGCAATTGTGGGCAACGTGGCTGACTATGCCTAATAGTAATACCCAGGGTCCCACATATTTGGGTAAGGATTTGCGCTACAAACTCCTTGCCGTTGTCACTTTAAAAAATTGTGGGAGGGCCCAGAATCTTAAAAACGTCCTTTACAAGATGATTTGCAACCGTGTTGGATTCCTTGTTTTTGAAACTTTTAAAACACACAAATACATATAAGTAATCATACGAAACTATCATTCACTTTCGTATAATCACGAAAGTCTACAAGGTCAATCTGAATATGTTCCCACGGTGCTGTAGATGCTACTGGTATCATATCAGTTTTTTCTTTAAGAAAAGTGTTCACTGCACAAGAGCCACATTGGTTAACGTATGCTTGAACTTCTTCCTGCATAATTCTGATATAGTGTTCTGAAATAGCAGTGAATGTCTTGTGGTAGTTACAGGGTTGGCTTGGTCGTGAAAACGCTGTAATATGTGGGTGCGTAATTCTTGGGCATCTTCAGGACCACATAGCATCTTTCAAATGTACGCCATTCTTTACAACCGCAGGAGTGTATAAGGCTCTATTTTCGTTCAACACAAACTTTGAGCATCGACAAATAAAATTTGTCTTGGCACACTTTTTCAAAACATTAGGTATTGTTTTGAAGTGAAGAAACTCCACTATTGCTTGGTATTCAGCTTCCGTTTCAGGGATTTTTGGGATTGCTGGCATAGGTTGATAAAAAAGTTTTTCAAAAAAAAAAAAAATTTAAAAAAACAATAATTGGTGGGTGGGCGAACATAAAAAAAAAAAAAAGGATTTGCAACAAAACAATGATATACATTGCTATATTGTACGTTCGGCACATAATGTGATCTGCAATTCCAGCCCGAATGGTACATTGTTTACACGATTGACATGTGATACAATCTGCAAATTCCGGCCCAAAATGTCACAGGATATTAAGCATCAGCCAAATTCAGCATCAGTCGTCACAATAATTAGTAAAATTTACTATAGTAGTCCTAATTCCAACAGCAAAAGCTATCATTAGAAATTAATGGATTAACAATCCTATATTCTTGTTTGATGCATTATGTCATTAAATTAGATATTAAAAAGGAAATTATAATGGCTAACTGGTATTACTATCAAATTGGGAGAGCAGCTGATACAGGATCCTGTAAAAATTTAACAATTTTTATTTTATATATTATCCATATATAAGATGTACAATATATGATAAGATTTTAAATAATAAAAACTTTCTAATTTTTTAATATTTTTGTATAATTATAAGCTAGAATATACATTAATTATTTTTGAGGTTTCTTTTAGGAACAAAAGATCATAAAATAAACACTATCTGTGCTCAGATGATTATGCTTATCTATTATGGTGTTGCTTGTATCAGAAAATAGACGTTTTGAGAGTACAGAAGTTGTCAGAATGCCAGAAAAATCTGTGCTAGTTTAGCAAGAAGAGATAAGGCATTTTTATAATCATTTTACCAATTTAGAGGATTATACTTCTCATAGCGCAGGTCTTTAGGATCGTATTTAGAGATTTGTAAAATTGAAATATATATTTGAAGTTCAGTATCAATTGGAGAAAGGGAAGAAGGATCTTTTTCATTATCAAAAAAGATGGTATTTCCATATTTGATGCTTTATTAGTAGTTGGTAAGTTGTCTATATTGTGTAAAAATTCTATTATTTTACGTAGCACCTAAAAACTTTTTTTTGCATCGTGGGCGAGGTGGCTAATAATGTCTTGAAGTGAGGATCTAAAAACGTAGCAAGCCATCTAACCATTTCAGGATCATTTCATCAAGATACTATTGATTTGATGATTTCAATATCAATATTTGTAAGTTTATTTTCTATTTGCTTTAAACTTTTAAAAAGGTGTTGTACTATAGGATATATTATACTCAATGTCAAATATTGATTGCTACCTACAAATATTAATGTCTTGTGAATAGACGTAAAATCGGGTATAACTCTTCCAAGTCTATAAAGGTAAACAAAAAAGGTAAAGTAATATAAAAAGCAATTTAAAAAATTGTTTTTAAATTACTGCATTTCTATCTATCTATTCTTTGTCAGAAAGCATCTTATCATTTAGACTATTACCGTCAGCATAAACAGAATTTGTTTCGATCGTCTACACTGCGCATAGTCGTATACTCCATAAAGCACTTTTCGGGTGGAAAATGCACTGTGTCTATGATACTCTCAACATAACTGGTTTGTTGATATTCAACTTGTTAAGTAGAGTTAGAATAGGGTTAGGGTTAGAGTTAGTAGGGTTAGAATAGGATTAGAATCAGATTAAAATCAGGTTAGGGTTATGATATTAGAATTATATAGGGTTAGAATTGGGTTTAGAATAGACTATCATATTCTATTTTAATATTATTCTAATTCTTACCCTAATCCAATCTTAACTCTAATTCAATCCTAACCATAACTCGATCCTAACCCTAACCCGATTCTAATTCTAACCCAATTCTAACATATTAACTAGCATTTAGAAGTTTAGAATTATAATATTTATCTCTTTTTATATTAAGTGAACTTGGGAATATTTTCGAAGAAGATGTTCCAGAAGCCACTACTCCTATCGAAACTGCCACAACCGAAACCACTGCTACCAAAGAAACTACCACCACAACCACTAAAGCTACTACTACTACCAAGCTGTAAAAGAACATATTTCATGAATATTGGAATTTCACTAATCTATTAATACATCGCTTGGGAAATATCATGCAAGAATATATCAACAAGGTAGTGTGCATAGAAAAAAAATAGCTAATAACAATTGAAGCCAGGTACACAATTGCTATTGCGCCAGATTATGATATGAATTAGCAAACTAGAATAAGAAAGTTAAAATCAATCTTTTCTCAACGAGGTATATTTAAATTACTCACATCAAACAATCAAACCACGATTGTTAAAATGAATAGTGAAGAACATCGAGTTCCTATTAAAAGAGTCAAGACTATACAAAAAATATCATCCTAATCATGGTAATATTTAAATGGGTGGGTAGGTAGGTGAGTTTTTTTTTTGAATTAAATATTTTGAGGCAGAAAGTTTTGATTTTTTTTTTTAAAAAAAAAAAATTATTTTTTTTAAAACAAAAATTTTGATCTTTTTTTTAAAAAAAAATTTTGATCTTTTTTTTTTTAAAAAAAAAGTAAATGTGTTTTTTTAAAGCAGGAAATTTTTTAGAAATGAAGAATTTTTTAAAAAAACCCCTGATTTTTTTAAGGCGGAAAATTTTCTAGTAACAAAGAATTTTTTTTAAAAAAAAATTGCTGTAAATTTCTAAAAGCGATAGTTTTTTAGAACGCTTTTTTTTCTCTTTGTAAACATGAGAACTTGAAGATTTATTTGTAAATAAAAATGAAAACTTTACATAGTCTTGCTACTTGAATTAAAATTCGAGGTTCAATATGATATAAAATCAAAACAACCTGAACACTAACCTAATGTATGAGTACCAAGTCCCTAACCCTAATGCCAGAAAACCATGTTCCAAACCTTAACCAAAACATTGTTTTGATAGAATTTTTAGGATGTGTCATATGATACGATGTATAGTCACGAGTTACGTGGATATCTGAATTCAGCATCATCCACGATATATTTTACAATTATTATTATTTTTTTTTTAAACTCTTTGACAGTCTCGTCGGTACCTTTATTTTAGATATTAGATATATAATATAACTAAACTATATTAATTACTTATTATCAATACTATATCTATAGCAGGTCCGGCATCACTCGAATACTTCAAGAGCACCTTAGTGCAACCTATCGCACTGTCTTACTGATAAGACAGACAATTTTGTCAGCCCCAGATATAGGATTTCTCTTCAAATCCCTCTTACCTAGCGTTAATGGTGAGGATAACCAAACCATACAAGAAGAACATTGTAGCTAAGAAAATAAAAGGGTAATAAGAAAAAAAAAAAGAGGGAAATACCACAAAACCTAAACGATATACCAAAAAAACAAACAAAATAAAATAACTACAAGATAAAAGAAACGAAGAAAAATTCTATCACTAATGACGGAAAGCTAACAAAATGAAAACAAACAACGAAAAGAAAAAGAAAAAAAAAAACAAAAAAGAAAACAGAAATAGAAGTAAACCTAAATCTGAAATCACCAATAAAAATTATATACCATATATTCCTGAAAATAAGCTACCTTTTTTGGGTCAAAAATTACACAAAAAAATGTGGGGTAGCTTATTTTTAGCATATAGACATTTTTGAAAAATTGAAAAACGTACTAATAAAAAGTTGTTCAAATAACACTAAATTTTTACTGTAGATGTATTTTGGTGCGCTGAACAACTTTACTTAATCGAACTTTTGAAGTTTACTTAGTAAACAAAAAGGTTTATATGTAGCAATGCCAACGCGTTTTTTGAGATTTTGGAAAAAAATTAGGGGTAGCTTATTTTCGGAGTAGCTTATTTTTGGGAATATACGGTAATACTGCGCAAGGAAACGCCTCGCCAAAGTATTATATGTATATAAAAAAGAAAACTAAATGAGCATTTTGGAATTTAATCTCTATAGATCTGCCTACTCCATTGCGTTACATCCCATTACATGTCCATTCCTGTTTATCCACCTGCATGCCTTCTTCCCGATTAGGATAGGAACAACAATGCTGATCTTTTGGAGGGGGTATGCTGAATTTCCCACTTTCTGTCGAAAATTTTAGCAAAACTGACTTCTAGCGAGAATATGATAGTGGGTATATGGTTGAATCAGTTCTTGTAACCAAAAACCTTAAAGAGAGTGATGAAAAACTTATTTTTTTTAGTTCACCACCTAGCCAAGCTATAATCCCTTCGTCGACGAAGTTTTCTTTTTTAATTTCCACCAGAATTTCTTGTACCAAGGGCACCCACTACCAGTTATCTTGCACAACTGATGCTTCTGGCTTGCATGCCGAATATATAAAGGAGTTCTCAACGATACAACAAAGGTTGACGTTTATAAAAACCAGTATTACTAGCTGCTTCGTCTTTTACTAATAAAAATTTTTTGTTTTTCTTTTGTTCAGAAATTTGTACAAGTGATCGACGGGAAGAGTTGAATTTTGTCTATCTTACAATTATTAAATATATATTTTTAATTAATATTACATACTTTATTATATATTACATTATTATATAGTATTATTTTTACATTATTACAAATATTTTAAACTACTTTTGCACTATATCGTATCTAATTCTATTACTATATACAAAAAACTAGCATTACACACTTATTTTTATTATTTTTGCTTCTTTGTTTTCTAACAATTTTGCTTTAGCTATTTTGTTTTGGCTATAACCTTTGTTTCGTACTCTTTTTCTAAATACTTTCTAAAAATAGTAAAAAAGTGAGAATTTTCTTAGAAGTGCTAGTGTTTTTGCAAATTGCCAGAAAAATTTAGTATGTTCTTGCAAAATGCCAGAAAAGTTAATGCTAGTGTTCATTTGGGAATCACTTTTTCGTAACTGGCCAATTAACATTAATTGCAAATTTTATAAAAAAATTTTAAGATTTTTTTATTAAAAAAAAAAAAAAAA
>QKWP01000206.1:348493-371442 GCA_003550325.1 Gigaspora rosea | reverse complement strand
TGACCCGCGGGTTGACCCACGGGTGACCCGCGGGTCACCCGCGGGTTGACCACCCGGGTGGGCCATAACTCAACCCGGGTCACCCGCCCACCCGCGGGTGACCCGGGTGATACTTACCCGGGTCAGAACACTAGTCACTATAATAATATTATATATAGATTTGGGGCAATATCTATATAATTTTATTAGTAGTTAGAATCTGATTTTAACCATGAAATACCAAAGTTTTTACTAAGTAAACATTTTTTAAGCTTCTAATAAAAGTTGTAGAAACAGTTTTTCTGATTCTAATAGTAATAAAATTGCCAAAATTAGTTTGATATTTCTTGGGATACAAGTATTTATCTCTTTGTGATCATATAAAATCTTATAAAATTTCTTTAAAAAAATTTTATAAGATTTTATATAATCACAAAGAGATAAATACTTGTATTCCAAAAAATATCAAACTAATTTTGGCAATTTTATTACTATTAGAATTAAAAAAACTGTTTCTACAACTTTTATTAGAAGCTCAAAAGATGTTTACTTAGTAAAAACTTTGGTATTTCATGGTTAAAATCAGATTCTAACTACTAATAAAATCATATAGATATTGCCCCAAATCCTTATAATTAATTCTCTCATAGTTAGGTGAAACTCTAATTAATAATAAAAATAAATGCCATATTCATATCCTTTATAATTCAATTTCATTTATAACAATAGTCAAGCCAAAATATTCGCCCAGATCATTCTTACCTGCTAACAATTCAGACCGGTTTATTCATTCATATTTACTAATTTTAATAATAATGAACGCTTACTTTTATCATTCTCAACTCCAATTCCTGATCATTCATACCTAATGGGTTTTAATATAAATAATGTTTCATTTTCATCCCAATTTATATTTCATTTAGATTGTTTAGATTATTCACACCTACCAATTTTTGATAAATGCCAATTTACATTCTTCATAAATCCAGTTTCGTTCGTAATAATAGCCAAGCTAAATGTTTCGTCTAAACCATTTTTATCTAGTCATAATTCTGACCAGATCATTCATTCATACCTGCTAATTATTAATAACAGATGAATGCCTTACTTGTTATCCTTAACTCCGAATCTATTCTGTTTTGATTATTCGTACCTGCTTATTTTTGCTATAATAAATACCTCATTTCATCTTTTTTAACTCCATTTCATTCCGTTTAGATAGTTCACATCTACCAATTTTTGATAATAAAAATAAAACCTTCATAAACCCAATTCATTAACAATAAATAGTCTTGGTCGAAACTTATTTTATCCAAGTTCCATAACAATTCTCTTTTATTCGATGAATTTCGTTTGGGTTGGATAGTTTTTCATCTTTAAAAGTTTTTTTTTTGCACAATCGGGGTGAAAGTATTGAGCACCTCCATTTAGATTCCGATAAGCCGGTTGAATCCTCAATATAAGACTAGAGACTGGAAAAGCCAAAATGTTCTGCCTGGATCATTCTTACTTGTTAACCCGATCAGTTCATTTATTATACTACTAATTTTAATAATAAATTAATGCTTATTTTTATTAACTCCAATTTTATTCCTTCTTGCTAATTCGTATCCCTTAAACCGTCTATTTAAGTATATATATATGTACTTTTAAATAGTTAAAAGAAAATATACCGGAACAAAAAATTTTTTATGCCGATTTTCATTCTAATTGGCTAGGGTGAACTCCATAGACTAGAGTTCACATGGTATACTTCATAAGCCACAGTGTGGCATGCTTTAATTGACTCAAATAAAGGGCACAAATCTGCACTGTCGCTATAAAGTACTTATATGATTAATTTTGGTGGTAGCATTAGAAGGATCCGTAAAATGGAAATTATATAGCAATTTAGCATGTAATATGCTTAAATTCTAGCTTAGGAAATGGTGGAATAAGGTTTAATAAATTCAGGAACAAAAACAGGCTTATAAAAATTTAAGCATACATATTTGTACGCTTGACAGTTTAAGGGATCTGCTGAGTTTTGATATAACTGAATGCTTTATTTTTATTCTTTTTAACTCCAATTCCATTGTTTTAGACCGTTTAGATCGTTCATACCTGCCAATTTTGACAATTAAAATAATGCCATATCTACTATTAATAAATCCAATTCCATTCGTAACAATAGCCAAGTTAAAATGTTTTGTCTATTCATACCTGCTAATTATTAATAATAAATGAATATGCTACTTTTCATCCTTAAATCCAAATCTATTATATTTTGATAATTCGTACCTGCTAATTTGCTCCATAATGAATGCTTTATTTGCATCATTCTTAATATTACTTTAATAACAAAAAATAAATGCCATACTTACATCCTTTATAATCCAATTTCAAAATGTTCCGCCTGGATCATTCTTACTTGTTAACCCAATTGGTTTATTTATCCTACTAATTTTAATAATAAATTAATGCTTATTTTTATTCTTAACTCCAATTTCATTCCTTCTTGCTGATTTGTATAGCTGAGTTTTGATATAAATGAATGCCTTATTTTCATCATTCTTAACTCCAATTCCGTTTCGTTTAGACCATTTAGATCGTTCATACCTGCCAATTTTGACAATAAAGATAATGCCATATTTACTATTAATAAATCCAATTCCATTTGTAACAATAGCCAGTTAAAATGTTTGTCCGAATCATTTATTCATACCTGCTAATTATTGAGGTCGGCTAAAGCGGAGTGAAATTTGGTTAGGGTTAGAGTTACCTTTTTGATGCAATTATTGTTAGAAGGTTATATAGATATCAATAATGTAATTTATGCAGCGTGTAGATCATATATTGAATTAACTCCGCTTTAGTCGACCTCTAATTATTAATAATAAACGAATACGCTACTTTTTACCCTTAAATCCAAATTCATTCTGTTTTTGTACCTGCCAATTTTCTCCACAATGAATTTCTTATTTTGATCATTCTTAATATCACTTTAATAACAAAAAATAAATGCGATACTTACATCCTTCATAATTCAATTTTAAAATGCTTCGCCTGGATCATTCCTACCTGCTAATTTTTTACACTTTAATTTCATTCTTACTTCAATTCCACCTCTTCTGATCCACTAATTTTTGATAATCAATGAATGCTTTATTTGTATTAAAATAACACACAGACGTAGTACATCATGAACTAAATTGATATGAATAAAATTATAAAATTTAGAAATTTATAAATTTCGAACTGCTAAATTTAAATAAATTCACTACTCACTTAAATGTGTTAAATTTAGAAATTTAAAGTTATAAAAATATGATTCAAACTATTTATATAGTTCATATAATTAGTATATATAAATGGTGTGAATAAAAAAAATATATTTAAAATAGTTAAAATATAACAAACCTTAAATTGTTAGAATTTACGTGTTCATTAACTAAATTAATAATATTACAAGGATAAATCGAAACTTGATATAGATTTTACTATGTTAATAATTATGAAATTTCAGTATTATAATAAATTAAATTTTCGCTTAAAAAATTTTAAACTGATATATAATAAGATCCAAAAGGTTTCTAAAGCCTAATTAATGCATTAAACATTTAATTGATTGATAAAATATTTTTAAGGTACATCTTAAAATATTCATAGCAAAGTACAGTACATTCTATAAGGATCGATCTATTTAATCGTAAATTTTTTGTTTTTTTTCAAAAAAAGTGGGAACATTATTTCTATAAAAATATAATGCATGTTGTTCAAGATCCATAATTTCCATAATTGCTAGTTTCTAACATCTTTAGATCCACCATTCTTAAAAGTTTTTGAAAAAATTGGCATACATGCTGATGGTTTTTTTTTCGACTCCAGAACAAGAGAATGCCGCCATTCCAAATTGGTAATGTTCATTTAAGAATTCTGGTACATGAAAAACTAAAACGTGATGTACCGTGTAATATCTACAGGTTGGTACAATCCTTTTTTAAAGGTATGTGTATTGTATTGTTCAGTTGAAAGGGTTAAAAATAATTGCAACCATGTTTTAGCCTTTTGTTTAAAAATATCACCCATTATATTAAAGTTTTTAAGATTTTTATATAATTCATAGAAATTATTCCATAAATTTTGAATTAAATTGGCTCTTTCTCTCTTTCTTCAGAAAAAATCAGGTTAAATCAAAATTTTTCAATACAATAAGCTTGTCTTCACCCATAGTGGAGTCGAATTCCAATTTGAGTTTTCTTGCCAATAATGAAATTTAACTCCAATATTCTTCATTTCATCCATAATTGTTGTTCGCATATCATTATCAAATTTATTACTTGTCTTTAATTCAGTGATTAATAAATCTCACAATTTATCTGTGATATGTAGCATAATGTAGAGTTCGTCAGCTATCCAATTTTTCATTGGAATCATTAAGAAAAGAGGTTTATTATTATGTCCTGGAGTTGTAGCATAGTTATTAGCAATTTTTTTCTATATTCTTTGAAATACACCAATCGCCATTTTCTGGATTTATATAGCCAATTGTATTTTTTTTGCAGTTACACCATAGACAAAAAGCATCACAATTAGCTGCCTTGTGGCCTAGACACATCGCTATAAATTTCCAATCAGCACTAAAATAAAGTTCTACATTCCATTTTCTTCCTTGATAATCTATAAATCCAGTTTTAATATCGTTAAGATCTTTTATCAATAATTTTGTTGCTAATTTTAATGATTCATAACTTTCAATATCCGGATGAAGTATTAAAGTATAATGATAATCGGGTTCATAATGATTTAGTGAATTGTTTAAAAGTGTAAAGGTTACCATAACATGTTTAATTTTGCTTTCTATGTTATGCCCATCACCAGAAAGTCGAATTCTTAAAACAGAATCTTGAATACTTAAGCCTTCATTTTTTAACCATGCTGGTATTGTATAGTTAAGTATATCTTTTATTGATCGATGGATTCCTTTTTCTATTTTACAATTTTCTTTTTCATAAAAAACTTCATCATCTATTAATTCTTCAAGATCAAATGTATAAACTTTGATTGCTTGAGATACTTCAGCTGTAATTTTAGCTCGCATTTCTGATATTAACCATTCTCTAGGTAAATGATGTTCAATTCTGATTAATGGTTATAAAGCTTCTCGTGTAATTTTATAACGATTCATAATATAAATGATTGATTTAACTTGAAGATCCTCTGTATATTTATCTAATATTCCATAATTAATAATATATTGTACATTATTAACACTAAATAAAACTTGCTTTAACAAAATATTATCTTCTGAATTAAATAATGTTTTTGAGTTTTGATCCACAAAATCTTTAATCATAATTCCAAATCTTTGTCCACGCATTTTTTGAGATGAATTTGCTAACTAATTAAAAGGTTTTAAACTATGATTTCTATGTTTATTTTCTCGAATCTTTTTAATATTTTGTAATTGTAATCCAAAATTTCTATTCCATTAAGTTGAGTAGAACCATGTAATTTATATGAATTTTTTAATTGAGCTATTTTGTTTAATGCATCTTGATACAAATTAGCTGCTTCACTTGCAGATTTTTTTGATTCAACAATTTGATCTTCAAATTTAATACGATATAAAGGTTTGTTATTTATATAATTAATTGAACATTTAATTATTTGTTGATTAGATCTTTTGCCAAAGGTTGTTTTTACAATATATTTATCAGGTATTTTATATTTATTAGAAGGAAATGTATATACTAATATAGGTGATAAAGGATAATAACCTTCTTGTATAATTTCATAACTAAAACTATATGTTTTAGTTTGAGCTTTTATAATTGGATTTTGTGGATATGTATTAGTTCCTTGATATCGTGTCATAACCGTATATTAAAAAAAAACAATTTTCGTTAAAAAAAATTTTACATATTATTTGTTTGTAATATAGTATACAATATACTATATATAATTATAGTCAAATGACTTGATGCACAGTTTTAAATTTTAATAATATAAAAATATAATGATCAAAATCAGCTGATATGTCTAAAATCATCAAAATCAAATCACAGGATCCCAAGATTGTTCAACTTTTGTGTAATATTATTAGTATTATTTACGATTTCGGGATCCTGTAATTGGATTTTAATAATTTTGAGTTTTTCAAAATCGTCTCATTGAGATGAGCATTTTGGTAGTTAAATTATTCAAAATGAGCAAGTAGATCAAAAGTTATTAGCAAGCAACTCTATAAATCTGTTTATGTACTAAAGTATCTAAATTGAGAGCAAACCTTTAATAATCTTGGGATTCTGCAATCAGATTTTAGCAGTTATGGGCTTGTTTAAAATGTTTAACTGAGATAATTGTTTTAATAGTAAAATTATTTAAAATAAGCTAGTGAATTAAAAGGTATTCACTGTTTGTGGAAATAGAGTAGTTTGTAGAAATAGGGTGGATTACTTTATAAAAAATAAAATACATATAAAATACTTGTAATGAACTCTGGATATAATAAACTCAAATTTTAAAATTTCTTAACAGTTCGATATAAAAAAGCTATGGTTTCTTAAAAAAACAGTAATTTTTTATAGCAAACTTTTTTTTTGGCCAGACTTAAGAGTTCGGTATAAAAAGAGTTGACTATAAAATAAAAAAATATAAAATCATAAAAAAAAATATATAAAATAAAAAAAAAATATTATTATATGGACTGATTTGAGTAATTCATAAGTAGTGCTTATTTTTTTAAACTTTAAAGCTAAATAACTTTTGATCTACTGGTCCGTTTTAAATGATTTTACTACCAAAATGGTTATCTCTTTAAGACGATTCCAACAAGCCCAAAATCATTAAAATCCAATTACAGGAACACAAGAAAATGTGCTGTCAAATAGGTGATACACCTTTAGGCAGTGCTGTCACTTGGACACTTTTTGGACATTTTGGATATTTTTTCAAATTAAAATTACTTAAAGTTTTATTAAGATAATTAATCTATTTTAATTTTTTTTTTTTTAAACCTTAAGTAGCCACGCTAATACTTTATTAAGATACTTGTATTTACTATTGTACCTACATAGCACTACCTAATAACTAAGTTTAGCATCATCCGGCCATCCAGTCGGTACCTAAATACCCGGATACCTAAATGTGACCTACCGCACTGCTCCGATACCATATGGTATTAGAACAGATAGCTTATCTAGCTACTTAAAGCCAAAATAAAAAGGTCTTTACCTTTTTACGACAAGCTAGCAATTACCTTCCTATCTTCTCTTTTTCTTTAACATTTCAAGAAGGCTTGTCAACATTACTAACTTCCTTTAATCTTCCTTACCTAGCCTCTAGGACAAGGAATATTTCCTCCAAATCCATACGACAAAAATTTTTTAAGAAAACAAAAGGAGATATAAAGGAGGTATTACTACAAAACCTATATGACATCCAAAATGAACAAAGTAAACAAAAACAAAAAAGAAACATAGACAAAAAAGACAGAAAAGAAAATAAAATTGACATCGTTCATAAGAACTAATTTTAAAAATTATATAGACTGTATAAAGCATATCCCTTAATTTGTTATACAGGCATATTTGCCTACAAAAATTTTAAAATTTTAAATTTTTTAAATAAAATCTTAAATATTAATTTTAACTATATACTTTCTAAGTAAAAAATATAATATTAGTTCTGTTTTATCAACTTTATTATAAAATTATTAAAAAACTTTGGCATAATAAAAGTTTAAAGTTTTTGTTTTGAAACTTTTACTATAGAATTTTTTCTTTAGGTTTTCTTAAATTTTATATGTTCCCGTCTATAAAAAAAATCTTTACTTCTAATACAAGTCTTAATTTTTACAAGTAAATCATTTAAATTCAAATAATTAATGTTGTCATCCTTTATATAAACTACAAAGTTGTATAAGAAACTATATTTTTAAAACCAATATTTAAAGAATTTGCCAAGATATTGTAAAATATTTTTTTGGTTAAAAAATTTCTTTAAAATTTAATATTTTCAGCTTATAAGCAACATAAACTTTTTGTCTTATAATATAAGTTTAAATAATTCAAAAATATAATCCTTGTTCTTAAATATTATAATACCAAATTTTATTTAAATATCTTAAATGATTAAAAAACTAGATCAGAGGTATATTTATTGTAATTATACAGGTAAATTTGCCTGCGAACCCCTACAAAGTAAGGGATAGCTTTACCCAAGTACTATATTTACAAAAGTAAAGAAATGATAGAAAGATAACCAAAATACGCCATTTCGAGAGGATGCGTCAGAAGAAATTTCATTTCGGTTCGGCTCCTACATGTCCAGTATCCTTATCATTCATTGTTTGTTTCAGCTAATCTGAAACACGCTCTTGACTTAACCCAATTTGGTAGGCGTCGTCCTAATTCAGGCAGAGTAAACAATGCCGATCTTTTGGAGGGGTAAGCTAAATTTCCCACTTTTTGTCAAAATTTCGTAAAGTTCCAAGAAGTGACGAAAAGAAGCCCAAAGGGTACCAAATATAAGGGAGTTGGTAGGAGTTACGCTTAGCATAATAACACATCTCAAAACTAAACTCTAGGTCATTGCCCACTACTTCTTTGCTTGGTAGTGTCAGACAGAGGCCCACTAACGGTGAGTAATAAACTCTAAGCTTGTCAGCAGGTAGTCTATGAACTTTACCTCTAAACGACAAGTGCCGCTCACTGCAGGCTTTATTTGATAGAGCCAATTTACTATTTTATATGTTAAATGGAAAGTTTTTGTAGATCGGTGTTCTTGAAATGTTTGGTACGAGGGATCGTCAGAAAGAGTTGATTTTAATTTTTTCACTAATGAGTCCAGCACCTAAAAAAATATATAATTATATATTTTTTTAAATTACTTTATTGATTAGTTAAACATGGGACATATGCTTGGATGATTTTGGACAATCTTGGACGTTGGACAAAAAACATAGTATGGACACGTCCAAGTGACAATACTGCCTTTAGAGTTGGACAATTGGTTAGACCTAGATCTAACCAATTGTCCAATCCTAAAGGTGCGCACCTATTTGATAGTGCATTTTCTCGTGTTCCTGTGATTGGATTTTAATGATTTTGAGCTTGTTGGAATTATCTCAAAGAGACGAACATTTTGGTAGTAAAATCATTTAAAATGGACCAGTAAATCAAAGTTATTTAGCTTTAAAGTTTAAAAAAAATAAGCACTACTGATGAATTACTCAAATTGGCCCATATGTATATAGGTTTTTCTAGGCATCTAAAAGTCATGTGATCTTTATTTTTGTTGATCACTTGATTTTGTAATAATGCTGAACAGGTCGACTTCTTTTGTATAACCCAGTCTTGGACTGTTAGTTAAATGATTTACAAAAAAAACCAAACCTGATAAAATTTTTTTTATTTAAATTTTATGGATCTATAGAATTCAAATAAAAAAATTTTATTAGGTTTGGTCAGGTGGTTGTGGAGATATCTTCACTCAAATTTTTTAAAAAAATTGGTATAGCTTCTATTTTGATAGATGTTTTAACTTTTAGTGAAGATATTTTCACAACCAACTGACTAAATTTGATTCTATAGATCTATAGAATTCAAATAAAAAAATTTTTATTGGAACTCTTTCCAGTTCACTTTCAGAAATCAACAGAAACAAAATTTCTAGCCAAAACCCTATAGTTTTCTTTCAAAACTCTCGCAAGACAAAGGCCCTTTGGCCTAGAAATACAAATTTGTTGCACTAAACATGGGCAAGCAACAAAAAAAAACAAAAAAAACAGGCTCTTGACCAAAACTGAAAAAGAAAACAAAGAAAAATTTTTCACTTTGTAAAGAACAAAAAGAACAAGAAAAACTCAAGTTCAGTAAATGTAGGACTAAACAACTATTAGCTTTTAAATACAAAGGTCTCAAAACAACTTAAGGATGCAGCTATTATTACAAGTTGGGCAATTCAAACAGAAGAAGAACTTAAAGACAAAGAAAGAAAACACGAAAGTGCTGGTGCAAGAACTGCAAGCAAAGATCAAAACAGACCATGTGATATTCCTACTGACACAACAATCTATATGTCCCAGGTAAACAACAAACAGGCTGAAAAACACATGCACCAAACAGGTAAAGTAACAAAAACAAACATGTGAATCAAGCAGATAACAATCATCTAGATGAAAATCTGTGTAAGGTTGACAAGGAATACAAAGAGACAGATCCAATTACTTTGGGAATAGCTCAAGCATCTACAAGTGCATTTGCACCTTTAGCCAAGGAAAATAAAACAAAGCAGGACAGATCTCTTTTCCAAACTCAAGAAAAAAAAGCAAGTTTTATTAATACAGTGCCCAGGCACAAAATTCTATCCAAAAATGACAATGCATTGATTATTGATATACAGAGCCTGATCAATATATCCACTAACAACATAATTGCAATACTTGCGCTGAAACTTAATGGTAACCTAATAGCAGCCAAGACTCATTTAATAAAGGTAAAAAGAGTTTCTTTTGAGCTAGTTTTCAAAGCAAAAAAAAGGCACAGTTTTATGCCTCAAAAGGGATTACTATCTTTCAACAAACATTCTTTGGTTACATTCCTATTAACCTCAAGCATTCTTTTTTTATGGTGAAACTCAAGAATACACTAATGAGAGATTTAGAATAAGCTTGTTTTACTAGTTGCATCTTTGAAATCTGATTGGCTAGTTATAAGTAGTTTTACTAGCCATTCACTAGCTGCACCGAAATTTTGCAGTTTCACCAACAACTCTAATTTAGAAAATACTACAGAACTTATTCTAGAAGCATTTCAAGATGCTGGTCAGATTGCTGCAATAAAGCCACTCTTGTATGAGGAAACAATCTGTTCAGATCAATGGTTGGTTACATTTGAAATAACAGATGACCCAGACTTACACTTCAGAATTCCAAGATGCACTTATATAGGTGATCATAAAGTAACAACTAAATGAAAGGAAGCCCTAAGGTTTGCTATTACTGCGAAAAAGAGGGCTATATCAAAAAAGAGTATAATGAACTTAAAGCCTCTATAGAAACAAGACGCTTACTAAAAGAAGCTAAACTCCAAAAAAAGGAGCAGACACTTATAATACTTCTACTCCAAGTCCTATTTTTAGTCCAACTGAAGCCAAATAATCAACACTGAAACTAGTTTTAAATAGCTAAATTTCCAAAACTCTAAAATAGTAAAATAGTATTTTCTGAAACAATTTTGGAAGTATAAGTACTATTTATATACCAAATAAACCTGATTAAGCTCAAGTGATTTATTAGATATAAAGAAAAAAATAAATCTGTTTAATTGATTGCAAAATATAACCTTATCTAAATTAATTCTGCAATTTAAGTTTTCTGTGAAGAAACTAAGTAAACCTAATGCTATTAAATAAATATTAAATAAAAAACTCCATAAAATCGAATTAAAATGTATTTAAATAAAAACTAAGTTATTTGTCACGTAAGTGACAACAGCTTATGCATCACTCAAACCAATCAGATTTTAGGATCTTGTGTAATGTAACATGATCAGAAAATTCAAAACAAAACGTTTGTTTTATCAAAAATTGCTTAGAGGAGTAACAAAAATCAGTTGATTTTTTAGGGGGGGGGGGTAAAAAAAAGTTGAAATTATATATAAGAACCTGACTATTTATATATTGAGGAAGAGGGAGGGGGGTAGGCCTCTGATAAAAAATAATCAGGTGATTAATGACACTGCCCTTATTACTCAAAAATCTGCATAGGAAACCACTTTTCGTACTCTAACTAAAAGTTTTCTTTGAGCAATTTTACTATATACTAGGACCTCAAACATCTAGTATAGAGGCCATACTTGTTTTTTCAGCAAAAACCTCTGAAATTTAAGAAGCAAAAAACAGTTTTTGCCAATTATCCTGGTATTAAGTAGACCAATTTAAACAACCTTTTTTTAAAAATGAAGCTCTTAGTGAGGCACATCTAACAAAAAAAGTTCATTCAATTCTGATCACTAGATCAAAAGTTATTTAATTACCAATCCAGATAAGATCAGCACTATAGCTATATTATTACCATATTTGGAATTGGTGATAAACAAACGGTTTTACTAAATCACACCACTGGTGCTCAACACCACAATAATTTTCACCAATCAAATTTTTTAAATGCAGTATAACGTAAAGATCAGGTGTAACATAAAATTTTTGTTGTTTGTTATTTTTTTTTAAAAAATACCTTCTAACTCAAAATTTTATCTATGAAACCACCTTTTTTTTTTAAAAAAAAAAACCCCTTGCGAAATTTTACTCTCACCCTAACCCTAACTATTAACTCTAACTCAACATTTATCAACTTTAGCTTTTGTTTATTTTTTTTTGTTTATTTTTTTATATTGATCTTCACATTATACCGCATACTGGTGTTGGGCACCAGTGGTGCGATTTAGTACTACTGTAAACAAATATATAAACAATATATTAGTAAATTTGGTTTAGGCCTAATAAAAGATTTTTTGTACTAAGTAAATATTATTTTTTGATATAAGTAAAGTTGTAGAGCAGGTTCTTGTGCATCTACTAGTAAAATTTCATTAAAATCGTACTAGTAGATAAGAATATATTAGTAAATATGTCTTTAAAATTCTTTAAATCATATAAAAATTTTATATATACAGGCCTAATCCAGATTTTGTACTACCTTGTTTATATATTTGTTTTGCCCCAATTCTAAATATAGAAATATTGCTGATCTTATCTGGATTGGCAATTAAACAAATATATTTTGTTGTTTTTAGCAAATTGGACCAAAATTGGCCAAAATCCAGTTATGATCTATATAAGGGTCCTTATATACTAGTACCCCAAACCCTGACCCTAACCTAGATGCTTACTCTAACCCTAAATTAACAAAAACTGAACTTTATTGATTCAGAGATGATTTACAGATAACATATTACATGCATCACATATAACTTAATTCTTAAATAAAATTGCAATAAACGCAATTTGAATCTCAAGGTGATATGTTAATACAGTCAATCCTCCATAAATGCAACTCGTAGGAACAAGCCTACAACATGCATTTAGGGAGGTTTGCATTTAGAGAGAGCCAATTAAATTGCAGCTTTTAAAAATTAGATCATCAAGTTTGTGTAACTTCTACCAAAACTGTATAACCTATCTTAAATACTAAAATTTGATTGGCCACGTGCATTTAGAGAGGTTAGTGTGATATAAAATGTTATTCAAGAGAACGTGCATTTACAGAATATAGAACGTGCATTTAGCACTAATAACATTTTACAGAATAGAAAAAAATGTGCATTTAGAGAGGTATTGTATTTATGGAGGTTGCATTTATGGAGGGTTGACTGTAATGATAAAAATTAGTTTATGTATTCTAGCCACTTTCTAGCCATGTCATTTCTGAATTTATGACAGATGATTGGAAGTTGGTTGTATTAGTTTGTTGATTGGCTGCTTCTTCCTAAATATTTTTAATTTCGTTATCATTTATAGTAATATATTATTGAGATTTGTTTCTTTTTTTCAATGTCACTAGTCATTATTAATACAAAAAATGTCAATTCTCCTATACTATCTGCCTGCTTCTTTTTTGTTAATTGCTACTCAACAATCATTATCCCTTAATTTGTTATACAGGCATATTTGCCTGCGAAAATTTTAAAATTTTAAATTTTTAAATAAAACTTTAAATATTAATTTTAGCTATATACTTTCTAAGTATTAGTTCTGTTTTATCAACTTTATTATAAAATTTTTTTAAAATGATTAAAAAACTTTGGTGTAATAAAAGTTTAAAGTTTTTGTTTTGGAACTTTTACTATAGAATTTTTTCTCAAATTTTATATGTTCCCGTCTATAAAAAAAATTTTCACTTCTAATACAAGTCCTAATTTTTACAAGTAAATCATTTAAAGTCAAATAATGAAAGTTGTCATTCTTTATATAAACTACAAAGTTGTATAAGAAACTATATTTTTAAAACCAATATTTATAGAATTTGCCAAGATATTGTAAAATATTTTTTTGGTTAAAAAATTCTTTAAAATTTAATATTTTCAGCTTATAAGCAACATAAACTTTTGTCTTATAATATAAGTTTAAATAATTCAAAAATATAATTCTTGTTCTTAAATATTATAATACCAAATTTTATTTAAATATCTTAAATAATTAAAAAACTAGATCAGAGGTATATTTATAGTAATTATACAGGCAAATTTGCCTGCGAACCTCTACAAAGTAAGGGATATACCTCTATTGTTAAATAATTAGTGCCAAAATCCAATGATCCTGATGGTTATGAATATCCTAATATTTGTTTTCTTTTTTGTACAGATTTAAGGAGAATTAAGAGATATCAGTCTATTGAAAAAGGAAGTAGAAAGCCTAGGTTGAATCTAGGAACTTCTGTAAAAAGAGATAAATGGCAACCAAGTTTTAAGTTATTTTATGTAAATAACTCTGATACCATATTGCATGTTTTTACAAGATATTTACTATACTATTAACCTTTTAAACCAACATTAACCTACTCTAAACTGACCAAATATTCTCAAAAAACGACAACACGCCAAACTAACACTAGTGGCACCTACAAATGACAATAAAGAATTAACTATATAGTCAGACCTCCATAAATGCAACCTCTATAAATACAATACTTCTCTAAATGCACATTTTTTCTTTTCTGTAAAATGTTATTAATGCTAAATGCAAGTTCTATATTCTGTAAATGCATGTTTTCTTGAATAACATTTTATATTACATTAACCTTTCTAACTGCACGCAGCCAATCAAATTTTAGTATTTAAAATAGATTATACAGTTTTGGTAAAAGATACACAAACTTGATGATCTAATTTTAAAGCTGCAATTTAATTGGCTCTTTCTAAATGCAAACCTCCCTAAATGCACATTGTAGGCTTGTCCCTACAAGTTGCATTTATAGAGGGTTAACTATAGCACTAGCCAAATACGTACCAGATACTACTAAAAAAAGAGCAAAACCAAAATCAGTAAACTATGACATAATAGTAGAATTGATAAAGAAAAATGAGAATACCTACAAACTATAAGCGAAAAGCATAACGTTAGCAACTATGCACACGAAAGAAAAAGTGAAAGCACCAATACCAGAAACAACAACGTGATCGGTAACTACCAACTAACAAAGTACCTAGAAATCAACCAAGAAATGTGAGAATGCCTACAAAATAATAGTATCAGAATTATGCATCAGACACCAATGAGAGAAAGAACGAAAGCACAAATACCATAAACAACAGTAACAGCAGTACTAAAAATCAACACTAGAAATCGATGACACAATTCAACAACAAGAAGGGATATAGTGTTTTTTTTTTTGTTTACAGGTTCAGAAAAATACAACTCTGAAAAACAACCCTACATATACAAAAAAAAATAAATAAATAAAATAAATTAGTACTATAAGAAGATAAACAGTATGAAAAAAAATTTAACTCTATAAGTTATATATAGTGATATTACTTGGCCATTTGGCTAGCCAATAGCTATGGCCAAAGGCCAAAAATATTAATTTCATTTTTGGCTAAAACGGCCAAATAAAGATAGTAATCTGATTGGTCCAATATTAATACATGTTTATTACTAATTAATTATATAACTTTAAGCATTTAAATATATAGCTAGAATGAAATTTATTTATATGCTTTACATACTTTTTAACTTTGTGTTTAATAATATTCAGATTTAGATATCTTTAATAAAATAAATCATTCGATATTTAAAATAAATAATAGATTAAGGGAAGGGAATAAATAAGAATTTAAAAAAGAAAATTTATTAATCTATATATAGAGTTTATACACAAGTACAATTTATTGATTTACAAATTGTATAACATATCAATCAAAACAATGTTTATAAATGAAAAATTAAACTCTTGCTTATGGTTAAGGTAAAAATGGATTTGGAATTATAGTAAGGGTTATTTATACCAAAATTTCTCAAGGAATTTTTTTTATTAGAAGATAAAAGGTGGTTTCATAATCAAAAATTTAAGATATCAGTTTGTTTTTACATTACCTGTGTACATATACTATATGTACAAATAGAAATTATTTTTAAAAAAAATCTTATTTATGTATTAAAATTTTGAAATTGGAAAGGAGTATTTAAAAACTCTCATTTGATGAAACAAGTAAAAGTTTTATTGCGTAAATCAACTAACTATTTAATAATAACAAAATATATAGTAAATAATAAAACTTTAGCTCAAATTACATACTAAACCTTCACTCAAAAATTACTTACTATTAAACCTTCGCCCAAATTATTTTTTTATATAACTAACTGAACCTTAGCTCAACTTACTTACTAAACTTTTGCTCAAATTATTTACTAAACCTTTGTTCATATTATTTATTAAACCTTTGCTTAAATCATTTTTTTATACAACTTGCTAAACCTTGTTTAAATTATTTATTAAATTTCACTTAAGTAGTTTTTCTATACTAGTTTAACAGAAACTGTTGTGAGTCCGAAGCATAACATATTTTAATAATTAGTTAAATAAAATAACTAGATTTAAAAAACTCTTTCCGGTTTACACCCAGACTTTATAGATAAATACAATTATTTCGCTATATTTTTTCAAAAACTCATCAGGTTCTTCAAGGGCTAAGTCCCTTGCACATACGAAATGTAAACATAAACAAAACAGTACAAAAATGTCCGGCATAGACAAAGCAGTTTATGATAGGAAAATCAAGAAGACAAGAACTTTAGTTACTGAAGAAGAAGATCTGAACGCTATTTGGAGAACATGTTGTTCAAATAAAGAAAATGAGGAGTTATTCCAAACTGTGGTTAAAGACTCAGATGATATGGTTAACACCATGAGTAGAAGTGGTTTACAAGAGGATATGACGCTAAACAAAATGGAAAAGTTGAACAAGCAATGCTAGTCGAAGGAAAAAACAGTTTGTCTACTTAAACAAATAACACGTCTCAAGTCCCGGCAAAACAAACGGTACACATGTCTAATTCAGACAACAACAGTGAACACGTGGATGAACATGTGAATATCCAATCAAGTGAGGCCAATGGCCAGGTTAAGCCTAGACAATGGTCAAATCTGTTCTCTAAACTCGAAAAGGGCAAAGCAACCTTCTCAATCTATGCTCTAAGGAAAAGGATTCATACCAAAAATGAAAATGCATTGATCTTTGAAGTACACAGTTTGGAAAACATCTCTACTACAGATATTGTTGAAGCAATGGTAACTAAAGTTGAAGAAGACTTATTGAAGTAAAACCAATTTTCACCAAGAACAAAAGATCCCATCTGGAGATCAGTTTTGCTAATGAAGACAAGCAGCAATTCTATTAGTGAATTGACCCGTCTAAAAAATCTTTACCTGGGTCACCCGACGGGTGAACAATGAGCCACCCGGGTGGAAACAGGTCAGTCCAAAAAAAGGCACCACCTGGGTCACCCGACGGGTCACCTGGGTCAATTAAAAAAAATTTCAGGTGGTTAATATGACTAGTGATTTGACCCAGGTGTGTGCAACCTATAGTTAGTGGTAGAATTAATTTTACAAATTAATACGGTTATGGCTGTGAGCCGTAAAGCCGTAAGCCGTAATACCGTAATGACGTAATGCAGAAATGCTATCTGCTATAATACAGTTTATTAAAATTCTGTTTGTTGACTTCATTGATTTTGTACATGTAATGACTAAGAATAAAGGGGTATGTCTAGGTTTTATTTTGACTTAAACATTGTGATTTATTTTTTTTGGCCAATTAGACCAGTCTATAAGTCATTGTTTGAGAACGTCTTTAGCGAGCTAATTGATCGGAAATGACATAATTGTTAATAGCATTTATGGCTTATATATGCATACATACTTACGTATTTAAAATTTATTATAACTATTGTATTCTGCTACAGAATACACTTTAAATAACTTTTATGCTACCGATTAATTAATGTAAATGAAAGAATTATATGGCAAATAACTTTTATGTTACCGATTAATTAATGTAAATGAAATGATTATATGGCAAATAATAACATATTAATCAGTTTCCGGTTTGGATTGAATTTACTTAATTATAACGTATCGCATTATTACAATATTGTTATTGTGATATTACAGCATTACGAAATTGCAGCATTTCGGCATTGCGGCATTACGACGTTATGGTATTACGGCATTACTGAAATTTTCAGAATCTTAATTCTGCATACTATCCGACACCAGTAGACAATATAAATTTGTATTAATTTGTATCGGATCTCTGCCTGTTGGTGACCCGTGGTTGACCCACCTGTTCTCACCCGGGCTATTACAACTTAACCCGGGTCACCCACCCACCCGCAGGTGACCTGGGTAACACCCACCCGGGTCAAAACACTAAATTCTATGCTGTGGAAGGTATTACAATTTTTAAGCAAACCTTACAAGGGTACATCCCAATAAACATCAGATAAAGTTTTTTATCAGTCCGACTTCGCAATATGCCTATGGGTAGAAAAAATTTTATTTCAGAACAGATCAAAGAAGCCTTTCAAGATATTGGCAATGTCTCTTTTATTAAGCCATTGGTCTATAAGGGCACTTTAGTGCTTACAGATCAATGGGTGGTAATTTTTGAAACAACAGATAACTCAGATCTGGCATCACGAATTCCTAGATTTACACACATTTGGGACCAGAAAGTTACAACTGACTGGAGAGAAGCCACAAAATTGTGTTACTTTTGCGATAAAACAGGACATATCAAAAAGGAGTGTCAAGAGTATAAGGCGTCAGTCGAACTGAGAGAAATGCAAAAAGAACGTACCCCGTAAACTGCCGTATAAACAGCCCCCCTACATATCAGACCCCCCTCTCATTTTTACTAATAATTTTCTTTTTTTTACTAATTAATTTTTTTGGTGGAATGTACCAGACCTGGGCTGTTTATACGGCAGTTTACGGTAAATTGCAAAAAGCACAAGAATTTAAGCAATTACGAAGCCAGAAACAATCACTACCATTAAGTATTAAAAACCCATACATTGAGAAATTTAAGAATGTTATACTTATTGATCCACCAGTAGCAGATTTAGCTACACCCAGTATGGAAGTAAATAAAGAAGTTAAGGTGGAGGATCAAATGGCTAGTGTAGCAGAAACCTCCGCTTTATCTAGTTCTAGTAAGGAAATGAAAGTAGAAATAAACTCCACATCTATTGAGGTTGACATCAGCCAGAAAAGTGCAGCAGAAGATCCTTTGGTATTATTTTATACCAAGGACAGTAGTACAAAAGGTGAAATCAATAATGCAAAAACAGATGGGTTTACATTAGTTACCTCGAAGAAAAAAGCAAAAAGCAAGGTCTGGAGTTTTATCTGAACCTAAAGTCAACAGGATCTAATTTAATGCTTTTAGCATTTACACCCCACTTTTATTAAATGGTTAACAAACTTAAACTAGCTACTTTGAATGTCAAAGGGCTAAACAATTTGGATAAGGCACATCAAACACTTATATTGTTAAAATTGTATCATTTAGACTTAATTATGTTTCAAGAAACTAACTTAGAAAATGTTAATACAAGAACTTTTTGCAGTAGCAATGGGGATACAGTTCATACTGGTCTTCCAAACTGCAATCTTAGCAGGGAACAGAAATATTATTTTAACCAACCCAAAGAAAACACACAGTGGTCAAGTAATATTACCTACAAGCACCTTAAGTTCCAATTAATTAATGTATACGCACCTCCGAATATTGGAGAGAGAACAAGTTTCTTTAATAATTGGTTTCCAAAAATAGATGAGGGAGGTATTACTATCCTTGCTGGCAATTTTAATACAAATCTTGACCCTCATGGGAATAGAATAAGTCGATCACTTCCATCAAATGATCCTACAAAGAAGCTGTTTTCAGATCTAATAGCAGAATATATTGATACTGCATTAGCCACAGCTTGCGCAAAGCCTTTCATAACATATCATCAAAACATAAGATGTGGACACATGACGGCTACAAGGTTGGATTACATCTTTATTGATGCGAACCATGGGCATTATGTTAAGAGAGTTGCTACCCAGTTTGGCAATTCAGACCATTTGCTAGTGGAATGTGAATTGCACTTAGCTCCAGAAACTCCAAAGGCCAAATAATGGAGATTCGACAAAAAAAGCTGGCAGAACCAACTTCTTAGAGCGGAGGTAATCGAAGAAGTTCAGACTATCACAAACTTTTCAAGATGGGACCTTCACAAGTGTAGGATCCAATGCATAATTAGAGCTTTTAGACCACAACCCTCACCAGAAAAAAGAATTCAAAAGTTACAAAAAAAGCTGACTAAAATAAATAATGAAGCTTCTGGAAGAGAAAGATCTAAACATTCATTGGAAATGAGTGAGCATATTAATGCTCAGCTGCAAGAAGAGCTTCAAGCTCTTTCAGATAAATGGCAAACGAGATCTAATGCAAAATGGGTTGAAGAGGGAGAAAAATCTACCAAATTTTTCTTTTCGCTTTACAAAACCAGAAATAGTACCTCTGCAAATGACAAAATTCAGATACTAGAACATAATCAGGCAAATAGCCCTGCTGACAAACTGCAATACATGAAAAATATCTATCAAGACATATATAGAGCAGAAAATAATGATTCTTCAGTAGCAGAATTCTTCGTCCAAGGTTTGCTGCAGCTTTCACCTCTTCAGAACCAAAGGCTAGTAGGTTCTATCTCTTAAGAGGAAGTTGGTGATATTATAAACCAACTCCCAAATAATAAATTTCCTGGATCAGATGGTCTCATATATGAATTTTATAAAGGAATTAAAGAGTAAATAGTCCCTATACTTACAGATCTCTTTAATTATCAGTTGGGAAATGGCTTAGTACCTAGGTCGTGGACCAAGAGCATTATTACCCTGATTCCAAAAAAGTTAGACAATCTTGAAAATATAGACAACTGGCGACCAATATCTCTTACAAATTGCAATGTTAAAATTTTTATGAAGATCCTGGCCAATAGGGTTAATACAAATTGTGAATCAATTATCGGACCATCACAGCAGGTATTTATATAAGGAAGATCAATCACAGATACTGCATTAGACATTATTACTACAATGAGGAATCAAGTAGATCAATCAGCTGCCACTGGTTGTTGCTGCTTAATCAGCAAAAGCTTTTGACCAAATAAGTCATGACTTATCCTGCTGGTACTTGAGAGAATAGGGCTTGATACTATGTTCATTAATATTATTAAAAATCTTTTTAAGCTCCAAACAGTACATATTGCAGATTCCAACCTTATTTCAGAGCCAATAAGAGTAGAAAGAGAGGTTCGACAAAGGGACCCACTTTCACCTCTTCTGTATATTTTAGCATTAAACCCACTTATCCTTAAAATTTAAGAAGAACTAAATGGAATAAAGGCAGCAGGACAATCCTTTAAAGTTACAGCATATGCTGATAACTTGACAGTAGGAATTGAATCACTATTAGACTGGGAAAAGCTTGTGGTACTTCTTCAAAAATATGAACTAGCCTCTAACACAAAGATCAATAAAAAAAAATCAATTTTAGTACCACTTACCAACATGGCCAAAACAACAATTTTACTAGACCAGAATCTTTTCAAAGTAGCTGAGAATGGTGCCTCGCTTAGGATTTTGGGCTATGAGATTGACTCTAGAAGCACTCCTAAAAAACAATTGTAGGAAAACTTAATCCAAAACATCAAACAAAAAATTGATAAAATCTTTGGTAGAAATTTGTCATTTAAAGGGAAATTCTACTTACAAAGGCCCTTCTTATTTCTAAAATCTGGTATCTAGCATACTTGCTCCTACTTAAAAGAAAGCAACTCGACAAAATTAATATTCTGATCTCCAATTGGATTAAGAACAAATCCAAGCTACTTCTACGTTACTTAGCTTTTCAGCTAAATTACAACAGGGGGGAGTTAAATGCCCCTGTTCTTAAAGATACACTTGATGCTAGGCTTTGTTCAATTTGGATAAAGCTTTTGACAGCTAATAGCTTTTGGGCCAAAGTCGAATGAACACTAATTTCACAAAGAATACAAAATAAAAGAAAATCTCAATAGTAACAGCTTTAACAACACTTCCAATAAGGCTTAAAGAGTGGCTGGATACTTGGCAACCTTACCTAACAGCCTAAAAACGACATAAGGGCACAATAGAGTCTTTTAATAACTGGCTATGGGAAATTACACAATTAAAGCTATATAGTCAACTAGGGAATCAATTCACGGTCAAGAAAGCAACCGAATTTCTAAAACAGTACTCGGTCAAGCCTACAGTAGTACAAACTTCAATAGTTTTACAAGACAATCCTCTAAACCACTATGGTTGAATGGAAAGTAAAGAAATATTGAATAAAAAGAAAGATATTTTTTGGTGGTTGCAGGATAAAGCACTTCTACTAGGCTACCGACTTATGCATATAGATAAAGATATAGATGGAAGCTGCCCAAGCTGCCCAGAGAAAAAACAAATTACCAGATTATTTTGCATTAAAATATAATATCTGTCAAACAATTTGGAGGATGGATTACTCCTTTTTGAAGAATTCGTCATTACACTCGATCCCACAAGACATGGAAGAGATCTTTACTGCTCAGAATATACAAAATGGTGGAAAAAGAAGCACAGCAATATGCCTGCATATTAATATTGTGTACGAGATATGGTATTGGTACACACAAGCTCAGTGGGGAAATAACAATATGAAAGAAAAAGTTGTGAAAAGGGTAGCTAAAGCTAGGCTTAGGAAAAGTCTTACGGTCTTAAACAAAACCCGTAAGAGCAAATCAAAAGAAAAGTTAACTCTGTTTTTAAATATAGATATATAATTCTCTCCTAATTGTAAATAGTTAGCTTTTATATATATTTATAGTTTGAATAAAGTACGCCATTTCGCGTTTAAAAAAAAAAA
>QKWP01000206.1:316331-348480 GCA_003550325.1 Gigaspora rosea | reverse complement strand
AAAAAAAAAAAAAAAAAAAAAAAAAAACTAACTAGATTTTTACAATATATATATATATACATTATTTGTTAATAAAATCGATACATATATAAATAATATTATGTAGGACTTTTTTTAATCAGAAGTCTAGTGTAGTCTGTAATAGCCAATCACAGTATAGTTATATGGCGAACAGACATTTTTCAAATCAAAGATCTAGTGTGGATCTTAACAACCAATCACCACCTAGTCACGTGCAAGACAGACGGACATGGACCATAACAGCCAATCACCAACAAGTCACGTGCCAGACAGACATTTTCAACTCAAAGGTTTAGTGTGGACCGTAGTAGCCAATCAACAACAAGTAACGTGCCAGACAGACAAATATTTTTCGAATCTAAAGTCTAGTATAGACCATAACAGCCAATCACCAACAAGTCATATGCCGGACAGACAGACATTTTTCAACTTCTACATGTACATGTAAGTCCTTGCTACGCTTCGAACAATAACTTACTAAACCTTTGCTCAAATTATACTAAACCTTTGCTTACTAAACCTTTGCTCAAATTACTTACTAAACCTTTGCTTACTAAACCTTTGCTTACTAAACCTTTGCTTACTAAACCTTTGCTTACTAAACCTTTGCTTACTAAACCTTTGCTTACTAAACCTTTGCTCAAATTACTTATTAAACCTTTGTTCAAATTATACTTTCATAAAATTTTCTAAATATTTGCTTAAATTACTTTTTTTTTTTTAAATTTCCTAGCACTATTGCTAAGGTGCAATTGGCACTCATTTTATTAATTATATACTGTATATTATTTTATGTCACTGAACTAGTGTACTCCATGTGTTAAGTCTGTCATATGACAGCTCGGGTTCCTAGCCCTGTGATGTAAAACCTCGTTCTCGAGTCTGCAGTTCCCTAACACATGACTCCCTAGACGGTGCCTTATTTATACATGTTACATATATATTTTTACTATTTATAGTAAAGATTCTATTTCTATTTCCCAACCAGTTATTAACTAGCTAACCCATTTACTACCAGTGAATTTAACCGGAACTGTTCAAGTATTTCAACCAAAATCGTGCCAGAAGTATTCATATTTGACCGGAATTTCGCCAGAGGTATTCATATTCGACTAGAATTGCACTAAAGGTATTTGAATTGTGTGACCAGATTTCTATTGGGGTGTTCATTTTTACTTTGGCCAAAATCTGCCAAAGAGATATCATAGTGTTGCAGATGACACACTATTTGTGGTTAAGATTTTCCAACCATAGTCCCAGTATCCTGGTTCAAGCTCGTCCGTTTCATAACCTCATATAGTTTTCTTAATTATTTTAATATAACTTATTAAATTTTCGCTTAAATTATTTTTTATATATAGGCCGTCTTATTAACGGTAATACATCACTTATTAATATAGAAAGACAAAAATATTTATAAATCATGTTTTGTTTAATTATTGTTATTTTAAATATATCTTTTAGAAAAGCATATATTATAATATTAAGCTACAAATATAAATTTATTGTATATAAATTCAATATTTTTTATTATTAATTTATACATTTATAAAATAATACAGTCAACCCTCCATAAATGCAACTCATAGGGACAAGCCTACAACGTGCATTTAGGGAGGTTTGCATTTAGAGAGAGCCAATTAAATTGCAGCTTTAAAAATTAGATCATCAAGTTTGTGTAACTTCTACCAAAACTGTATAACCTATCTTAAATACTAAAATTTGATTGGCCACGTGCATTTAGGGAGGTTAGTGTGATATAAAATGTTATTCAAGAGAACGTGCATGTACAGAATATAGAACGTGCATTTAGCATTAATAACATTTTACGGAATAGAAAAAAATGTGCATTTAGAGAGGCATTGCATTCATGGATGTTGCATTTATGGAGGGCTGACTATAGATAGTTTATACATTTATTAATTTTTAATTTTTTTTTCAGTTATTATAAAACACACTTATGGTGTTTTACCACCATAGGTAAATTAGATTTGCAAATCTGTGGAACAAAAACAAAAAAATAAATTTTTACAAAACAAAATAAATTTTAATTACTTTAGGGTTAGGGTAAGGCCTGGGATTTTATCAAAGCATTAGTATATACAAAATTTAGCAAGGAATTTTTTTTATTAGAGCCCCAAAGGTGGTTTTATAAGCAAAATTTTGCGATATGAATGTTTTTTTAAAAAAATAAACAAAAAAACTAAATTTTTTGTTACACCTGATCTTAAATTTTGATTGGCTATTTTAATAGTTTTGTGTAACATGGTGTAAAACTTTATATAAAAAAAATAAACCTGATAATATTTTGTATATATAATAAAATTTTTATAAAATTTAAAAATATTTTTTATTAAGAGTTTTACTAAAATGCACCTATGGTGTTTTATACTATAGTACACAAAACTATTAGAATAGCCAATCCAAATTTAAGATCAGGTGTAACAAAAATTTTGTTTTTTTAAAAAAATATTCATATCTCTAAAGTTTGCTTATGAAACCACCTTTGGGGCTTTAATAAAAAAAATTCCTTGCAAAATTTTATAAATACTAATGCCCCGATAAAATCCCAGGCCTTACCCTAACCCTAAAGTAATTAAAATTTATTTTTTGTTTTGTAAAAATTTATTTTTTTGGTTTGTTACACAGATTTGCAAATCTAATTTACCTGTGGTGGTAAAACACCATAAGTGCGTTTTATAATAATTGTTTATTAATATAGTTTATAGGCTAAATACTAGTAAATAAAATAAGGTAATTGCTAATCTTAAACGGGGGAAAATTTTCGGTTACACAATTTGCATACCAACCAATATAAATGCATAATCAGATTTAGATAAATTTATTATAATAGGACGAATTTTTAAGTTTTAGAGTAGAGTTTATATAAAACAAGTATAAATTGGATTTAGAGAATTAAATAAAAACCCACGTTTCTTTTTATTAAGATTCATAGCATTTATTAAAAATTAATTTATAGTTTAACAAATATTCCAAAATGTTGTTATATGATGAATATACTCAGTCTAACAAAAATCATTTTATAGTAAATAACTACTCTAACCTTTATCCCTAACCCTAATCCTAACCTTAAATCAAAACAATCTACCTAACCCTAACTCTAAATCCAACTAACTAACTATCCAAACTTCAATACTATATAACAGATCGTTAAAGAGTCCAACACACAACCTATGAGATGAAGTATCAAAATGATAGTGGTAACAATGGCACTAAAACGATAACACTAAAGAAAATCTGTGGCACTAGTGATGAATCAACACTAAAAGGAAGGTAAGCAAAAGTTCTAACCCTAACCCTAACCCTAAATCTAACTAACTAACTAACTATCCAAATTTCAATATAACAGATCGTCAAAGAGTCCCATACACGATCTATGGGATAAAGTATCAAAACAATAGCGGTAACGACGGCACTAAAACGATAACACTAAAGAAAATCTGTGGTACCAGTGATAAATCAACACTAAAAGGAAGATAAGCAAAAGTTAATAAAGAACAAACCAAAAAAGAAAAGACAAAAAAAAAAGTGACACCTATCTAATGAGATTAGCAGTGCGTCAAAAATGGCAACACGAAATTAACTTTGCACCAACAAGGACGAAAACACATGAAATAAACACTGCACCGACAATGATGAAGACACAATATAAAACAACGATTCTACTCAAATCAAGAACTTTAACATAAACAAAGCCATGACTTCAACTTATGAGCAATTTAAGCACTATCATACAACGACTCCAAGTGACAGCTCCAACATATGAAGACAAAGACGACTTCATAAAGCACTAGCAAAAACGAAAAAGCCAAAACGTTGCTAAAAAAAAATAATTAATTCACAAAAAAAAAACCAACATAAACAAAAAAAATACTTAGTGTATTTATGTGCAGATCATGCCAATTTGTGTAACTAGGAAATTTCTTGGTTAAGTGCAGAGACGGTAAATAATATCAATTGTATCAATAATATATAAAATAATATTTTTAGACCAAATCATGGGAAAATCGATATTTTCACAAATATTAATACAGTGTAACAATATGCACTTGAGCAAAATTAAAAGTATAATTCAGGCCAGGCAATATAAATTTGCTAATTTGAACCGTTGATAAGCTTCAGTAAAATAGACAATCAACAAACACGTCAAAAGAAGAAAGAAATTTAGTTACTGATCATGTTATATCATGTTATCTGTAACTGTTGTACAAAATTTTGCATTTTAATTGGCCATCATGAGTATACCGATATAAATCGATATCAATTGACCATACTAATCGATATTTTTGCAAAATCAAATCGATATTATTCACTGACCTGGTTAAGCATAGTTATTATTTTTTTTTTTTAAATTAAAGTGCCTGTCTTGGAACTTAGAAATTTTATTCAAAATATTAGGCCGTCGGTATCCTCTAAGGGAAATACCGGCATTTGTTACATAACTGTTACATAGGCGAGAATAGATCTAGCCACACTTACACTTTTGGTATCTAATTTAAGTGGTCCGCCCAAGGGTTCCACACTAGCTGCCATACCTGCAACCCAACTATGGGAATTGCCTATTTAAACCCTCTGATCTATATAGATAAGAATACATCTAGCCACACATACACTTTTGGTGTCTAATTTAAGTGGTCCGCCCAAGGGTTCCACACTAGCTGCCATATCTGCAACCCAACAACTATTTAAACTCTTTGATCCATGTTCCGCCTGCCAACACATCTTGTATCACCAAAATGCCCATTACATAAGTCAGTCAGCAAGTTCCGGATACTTATCCATTGCCTTAGGACCCAGCCGGGTATTCACGGTCCTGTTATCCTTGACAGGAGACTTGGTAGAGCAGTACCTGTCCCATATCAGGTATTCGCCTACACTTCGGTACTTATCGCTATGACCAAGGCCAGCACTTGCAAGACAGGGTTACCCTGTTCTCTTACCAATACCTACTTCTGCCCTTGTAAGGTTCGCTCCAACCCCAGTACCCACCATCACTTTCCTACTGGTCCTTTACCAGTTTTCCCAGACTTCCAATCCAGTTGGCCCGGAAGGGTTGATCTACCTGGCATTAGGTGCCATCATGGTTTTTCTCCTCCTGGTACTTACTTCTATAACATAGGTCCTTTTCCTCCAGTACCCAATCCGGCGGCCAGGTTGGTAGACCTTGTCCCTGAGGTTGATGTCCGGTACTTCGGCTCCAGTCCAATATTCCGGTTTTGGTAGCACTATCAAAGATCTTTGCTACCTCTTTACTCGGGTCTTGCCAAATGGGTTTCTGTTTTCCCGGTTCCTTGGATTTGTNTCTTGCCAAATGGGTTTCTGTTTTCCCGGTTCCTTGGATTTGTCTGTATTATGAGACACAACTTCACCCAAAAGCTCTCATTCAAGATAGTAACCAAGGACTACAGGTAATATATCCAACCAATTGACAAGAAACAGTTACCAGAACACAAGTCTATTTTTCAAAGCGTCGTCAGTGGGATTTGAACTCTAGACCTGCCACTTGGGGGTGACAACTTACCAACTTTTCTAAGTCGCTACACCCATAAGCGTGGTTATTTTTATAAAATAAATATATGAATTTTTAGTATAAAATATGCTTATGACAAATTAATAAAATTTATAATTAATAAATTTTTAGTTGATATTAGTTTAAAATTAGAATTTAAAGGATTATTTTATATATATATATAATTCTTAAAATCTAAAAATATATAGATTTTTAACTTTTTTTAATCTAAAATAAGAATTATTTTTACTATATAAAATAGTAGTAAATTAGTTTAAATTAGTATAAATTATACTACAGTATAACTTTTTTTTCTACATAATAACCTTATTTGAAATTTTGAAAATTTTTTCTTAAAAGTTACACCAAGTCACTTGCGTAGGTAGCACAAAAATATACTTGATTTTAATTGGATAAATTTTAAAAATACTAAAAATTTTAATTTTTTTAATTTTTTTATTTTAAAAATCAAGCAACTTTAAAATTTTTTAAAAAATATTAAATCGATAATTAATAGAATTTTTTTTTATAAATAGATTATATATATGCTTAAATATTATATATATTTTTTTAAAATTTTAATTTTTAAAAAATCAAAACTTTATTATATAGAAACTTTAAAGTATTAATTTCATGTATCGCCATTAATGAGATTACCAATAACTTATTAAACTTACACTTAGATTTTTTTTTTATATAGCTTAACAAGTATTACTTAAGTTATTATATATATTAATATGCTTTTATACAGTATTTTTATACACTTTTCTTTTTTTATTACTATACAGAGACATTTGGTCATTTGGCCATTGGCCAATGACCATATTAGCAAAATAATTTTAATTGGTTTGGCCAATTGACATTCAACTTTGGTTATAAAATTTTGGCCATTTTTGGCCAAATTATTTTGTATTGGCTAATAGCAATAATAATAAAATTATTGAGCAGGCAAAATATAGTAAACCATCTGAATAAATTTGTTATTAGGCATGTTTATACTACCTTCAGCATAAAAAATTGAATTCCAAAGGAATTCAATTTTCTTAAATACTTGACCAAATAAACCTGTTATTAGGTTGTACCTGCCTGATAACAACTTAAAAAAACTTTTTTATATGCAGTATGAATTTCATGAGTTACAAAGCCATATCTGATATCCTTGCAAATATGGGTATGTATATTTTACTTGTTTGCGCAGATAATACAAACCAAAAAAAAAGAAAATTCAATTTTGTAAATAAATAAAAGTATGAGACAAAAATTTAGGGATAGAGTTTTAAAGTTAAAGTCTATAGGGTTAGATTAATGCTTACTATATTTAGTTTATTTCTGTCATTTGTAATTAGTGCACCAAGATCGATTTAAACATTAATAACTTTTGCATATTTTTACTTTTTTCTTTTTTATATATGTTTTGCAAAATTTATTAGCAAACCAGTTCCAGAGTTTTGGTATAGTTTTGAGCAGTGTTGTTACTTGGAGCAGACTGGACTGAACCTGGATTGGACCCAGACCGGACTCGAACTCAGACAATAAAATTTGTTTGCCGGACAAATCTAATCAAACAGCCAATCATATTTCAGTATATCGTTATAAATAAAAGTATAAATCAGAAATTCTCAGAATTTAAATTCCACTTAATAATGAATTTAATCTCTCATAGCATGACTCAAAATTAGTTACGTAATTGTTATTTAGCCAGATCTTACAGCCCAACAGATACATAACATTTTTTGGGCATTCTCAAGCATCTCAATTAATAATTAGGGTAGCTGCGCGATGCAGTTGCACTAAAACCAGGAACATACTAAGTATGATACTACAAATTGTTTTTGAAAATTAATAAATTTTTATTTTAATTATTGCAGTTGATGCTTATTTGAGACCATTATAAAATAAGTATAATCATATGAAATTAATTCATTTTAAGAAAGTCTCAAAAATGTAGTAATAATCTATGATGATAATGTAATCATAGAATATTCGCATGCAACAATTAAGTATTAACAAACTGGCCCAATCATATTGACGATCAAAAATATTACAGATTTCTATAAATTTAGATGGAATCAATAATGTCATGTTGCATCATATTGTATAATCGACTCATGATATCATAGTATATGTAAAAAATGGTGATTACTTTCAAAAATGAATCCATTATTTCTACTAAAAAAGGATTTTACAAAAATCAACATAGGCCACACCCAAAAACATTAATTAAACCATTCCTCACACATTTCATGTAATCATACTGGTATATTGTAATTGTGAATAAATGAAAATCATTATTCCAACCAAAAAGGATTTTTCAAAATCAACGTAGTGAACCATCTCTCTTACATTTCATGTGATCATACTGGTATTATGAATCATTTTTTAATAAAAGTTGGCTAAAATTTAAAACTGATTTTACTTTAAATAGCAAGCCATTAATTATAATAATGAGATATAGAAGTTAATACATGATCTACATACTGCATAAACTACCGCATTTTTGATATATAAATATATAAACCTAACTAAATTTTACTTCACTTTAACCTCCCTCTAAAATTAGAAATTTTATGTTACATAAAACAGGTAATGATCATAAGAAAAAATGTACACCAATTAGCTTTAAGATTTTGTCTTCATTTTAGATGCAAGTAAAACCATACACTTATATTCCTGGTATGGATTGAAGTATATCAAAAATGTATTGGAAGTAGAATTTTAATTAATGAAAAGTAATTTAATGAGATTATTTCAATTTTAGTTTTAGCGATTTATTTAAATTTGTGTAAATTTAATACAAACTCGTTATTTGGCCCGATCTTTAAAGTTTAAAAAGCCTCTTCATATTTGCTTTGACATCAGTGAATTATATATACATAACCTTACGTAAGATATTACGGCCCATAATATTACAAAAATCTTACGATTGATGCAGTATATTACATAATATATTACGTTATATTACGATAATATTATGTTTATTATTTCAAAATATTTCGAAATATATTGCGAAATATTGCAAAATAGACTAAAACAATGCAAATTACCCTTACCTACAGGAGTCATGTACTTATGCAGATCAAGCGTGCAGGAGGTAATATTTTAATATATTCGTATTGTTTCACAATATTTTGCAAATTTTTGCAAATTCAAAAATTTTAAAAAAATAAATAAATGATATACATATTTACATAATCATGCTTTTTTACAGGTTTTCACAATATTTCGCACAGTTTCACAATTTAATATAAAATTTTTATTTTTTTATTTATTATTATATATTATATTTCAAGATTGTTAAAACGCACCACTGGTGTTCAACACCAGTATGAAGATCATATCAAAAAACTAAACAAAAAAAAATAAACAAAAGTTAAAACTAATAAATATTAAGTTAGAGTTAATAGTTAGGGTTAGGGTGAGGCATAGTATATAGTAAAATTTTACAAGTGATTTTTTTTTTTTTAAAAAAAAGGTGGTTTCATAGATAAAATTTTGAGTTAGAAGGTATTTTTTAAAAAAAAAATATCAAAACAACAAAAAGTTTATATTACACCTGATCTTTACATTACACTGCATTTAAAAAATTTGATTGGTGAAAATCATTGTGGTGTTGATAATGCTATATTCTCGGAAGAAATGCCGCCAAAAAGATGTAAAGTGGAGAAAGAAAATAAAAACAACAACAACAACAAAAAAACAAACAAANCACTGCATTTAAAAAATTTGATTGGTGAAAATCATTGTGGTGTTGAACACCAGTGGTGCATTTTAGTAATCTTGTTATATTTTACATTTATTAAATATACATTTTTAAGAAAATTAAAAGATTAAGAAAAAGATCTACACGTACTCTCTTAGTTTGGAGTAGAGTAATTTCAGTTTATTAAAATACATACGACTAGAAGAACAAATGAGGCCACAGAAACAAGAGTAAACAGGGCTAGTCCCTTCAGAAGTAAGAAAAGAAACTGCAGTACGTTTGATAATGCTATATTCTCGGAAGAAATGCCGCCAAAAAGATGTAAAGTGGAGAAAGAAAATAAAAACAACAACAACAACAAAAAAACAAACAAAGTAAACAAGTTAACGAATACAACTAAGAAAATACAAGTCCTATCGCAACAGGCTATAGCAAAAAACGATGCTAAGGTTTTAATAGAAACAAACACCGAAGGCACCTTTCCACAAAAAACTCAGGAACCTTCCTGGTACAACAAAACTGAACAAGAACTCAATACTCTCAAAGACATTACAAATGTGCAAACTACCTCCATGGGCACATAAATGTCTACAGAGATCGAACAACCTGTCCCGGGCCCTTCTAATGCTATACCTACCGAGGTGGTAACTGAAGACTTGAGCTTAGAACAAAAGAACTCATAGAAGAATGTTCACTTTTGGACGAGAATTTAGTCCTAGAACCGAAACCAAAACAAGCTATCTCTGAACATAAACTAGAAAAGGGAAAGGAGCCTTTCTCAATAAGTTCTGACAGAAAATGGACTTCGTTTTTTCCCGAGCTAAAAAGAGGACAATCAACCTATTCGACTTTCTCCCCAAGACAAAATATTAGAACAAATAATGATAATGCGCTTATAATCGATATTCAAGGAATGCTAGGCTCATTCAACGAGATTATGTCTTCCATGTTTAATCAGGTAAAATACGATGTTAGCACCGCCAAGCAGCACTTTAAGGGATTCGTACACACTTGAAAATCACCTTTATTAACGATGAAAAACGAAAACAGTATGCCGCTAAGCAGTGTTGTACATGGGACAGTTGGGACATACGTTGGGACATTTTGGGACATTTTGGAACAATTTTATAAATTGAAATTACTTAAAATTTTATTAAGATAATCTAATTAAATTTTTTTAAAAATGTGTTCAGCCCTTAAAAAAATATATAATTATATATTTTTTAAATTAATTTATTAATTATTAAGACTTGGGACATAGTTGGGACACTTGGGACGCTGGGACGTTGGGACGTTGGGACATGGCAAAAAAAGGCTGGGACAGTGAAAATGTACAACACTGCCGCTAAGAGCATTGTTATATTTAACAAGACTTACTACAGATACATTCCGACTGACGGCAGAAAATTCTTTCTACCAGTTAGATGCCGCAATGTACCCTTAGGTAACAAAAATGAGGTCTTAGAGGCTCTGCTTGTAGCCTTCGAAAATTTCAGGAAAATTGCCACTATCAAACCTCTTATGATCGAAGGCACTCCCTACCTGACAAATCAATGGGTGGTCATCTTTGAAACTACCGATGACCTGGACCTAGAAAAACACCTACCACGATTCACCCACGTTTGGGAAAATAAAGTTTCTACTGAATGGAAATCTGCCCCAGAAGTTTGCTACTTTTGTGACCAGGAAGGTCACATAAAAAAAGACTGCATCCAATTTAGGGAATCTATTGAATCTAGACAAAATGCACGCATGAATAAGGATTTGGGGAATGCGAACAACAACCCAGTAGAGGAAATTGACACGGAGCTTTTAATAACTCCTTCCCAGAATAAAAATACCACAAGCCTGACACCGTCTTTGGAAAATGAAGTAACAATGGAAGAAGCAGCAAAGACCATCACAGATAGCGTTTTGCCGGAAAAGGAATAGCAGAACAGGTATCACCGCAGAACGGGAAAAAAACCAGATGACACCAGAGGAGGCAGTTCCCCAGTCAGTGCGACACCCCTCTAGGGGCGCAGGCGATTTGGCCCAAATTAAGGAACCGCCACATGACGAATTAGCCAGGGCATATACTGACCCCTAGAACAATTCGGGCTCCCTAATACAAATAATCACCTTATCGGAATCGTCAGCGAAGGCTACAATTAACACTAATCTGCCTGAAAATGATAGCTTTACCATGGTCACCTATAAACATCTGACTCCCATAAGAAACGTAATTAACAGTACAACTAAGCAATTCCAAGTAAGAATGTCCTCCTATAGCGATATAAGAGGACGGGTTCTCCCAAACCGTATCTGACCCAAAAGGGTTCTTACCTTTTACATACATATGTCTGTTAATCAAAAAATAAAAGTAGCTACGCTCAACGTAAAAGGACTAATTAATGCAAATAAGAGACAAAATACATTCATTCTCCTAAAATCGTATAATTTAGACATTATCATGTTGCAAGAAACGAATTTGAAAGACGCAAAGCTCAGAGACTTCTTAAGTCATCAATGGCAGTATGCATCCACATGGTCTAGTAAGACTGCCATCTTAGCAGGAAACAAAAAAATCGAATTTATAGATTCCCAAATTTCTCACGATGTCAGAGTGATAACGGTTAAGATACATTACCAGGGGAGGACATTTAGGATAACAAATGTGTATGCACCTCCGTATCCAGAAAATAGAATCAAATTCTTTGAGGATTGGTCACCACCAAGAGAGGAAGAACTAATAGAAATCGTCGGAGGTGACTTCAATACCAACATCTCCCCTGACAAAAATAAAGTCAGCCAAGCTCTACAACAGCACGACCTCACTAGAAAGACTTTACAAAAAAAGATGGAAAATTTCCACAATGCAAATGACTTTTCAAAAGAAGACCCATTTCTGACTTATTTCCAAAATACCAAAAACAACAGCAGAATGGAAACCTGCATAGACTAGATTTTTATAGATAGAAACTTCGGACATAATATTTCCGGCGTTAAAACTCGCTTTGGCAACTCTGACCACCTTTTAGTAGAGCGTTTGCTTTTCTTCAGACCAATCAAGAGACACAGTGTGCAGGGGCAGTTCGACAAAAATTGCTTTCGGAATATCAGGTTGAGTCAAGAAGTTATAGAGGAAATTGAGAACCCTGGATTCATACAAGACTGGGACAGTTGCAAACTGAACATTCAGTCAATAATCAGAGCCTTCCGCAAACCAAAGTCTACAGAGACAAAGCTGGAAGGACTCCACAAAAAGTTGACGCACCTAAAATAGCCCGGTTCAAAAATTCAGAATGGACACACTTAGATGAACAAATAACAAACTTGACGAATCTCATTGAGGAAGAAAATTCTGATCTCACAGACAAATGGCTTCTCAGGTCCAAGGCCAGATGGATCGAAAAAGGTGAAAAGTCGACAAAGTATTTTTTTGCAAAATACAAGTCGAGACAAAACCAAAACAAACTAGATGAGATCTATGTTCCTGACAATGGAAATTTAGCAAATATAGATGTCCTGCAGCATATACAACAATTCTTTACACAAATCTACATTCCAGAACCCATGGATAGATCGGAAGCAGAAAAGTTTGTAAAGGATCTCCCAGTGATCACAGATACAATGAACAATGCCATGCGTAAACCCATAACTGCAGAAAAAGTTTCACAGGTTATCTGTTCTCTTCCTAATAAGGCCAGACCAATTTGATTTTCTGTTTAACATAGTCCCCCCCTCTATTTTTTAAAATTTTAGGTGAAAAAAAACATCATATTAGCCAATCAGATTGCAGAATTTGCTTTTTATAAATTTAAATTTTTTGTAACTAATAGAATTACTGTATTTTTTATTAATTTGTTTATTTTTTATACCCTCCCCCCTCTTACGAGCTATTTTATTTTATGTTAAACAGAAAATTAAATTAGAGTGGCCTAACAAATCTCTTGGAACAGACGGGCTCACCTACGAGTTCTACAAGCTCACAAATAAAACAATAACCCCGGTCTTAATGAAGGTATTCAACAAGGTCTTAGAAGGAGGTTCCATGCCAATATCCTGGCACAAGAGCCTAATTACGCTAATACTAAAAAAGGTGGAGGATTTATCTCTAGTTAAAAATTGGCGCCCCATCTCAATGGTCAACGGGACGCTAAAATCTTTATGAAAATTCTCGCAAACAGAATGAATGAAATATGTAGAGCAGTTATACTGGAACACTAACAGGGTTTTATTAAGGACAGGTTCATAGTCGACGCCGTCATAGATATAATGACCACCCTACGAAAATCACGTGACTTAACCATTCAACATTGGATCCTACTGACAACCAGGCTAAAGCTTTCGACAGAGTTAATCATGATTTCTTGGCTCTCATAATGGAGAAGATGAAATTTGACAAGAGAATTATAGAATTAATTAAAAACCTCTTTAAAAACCAAATGGCCTACATCATTGAAGGTGGCTCTATATCTTCTCCGTTCACAGTGGGGTGGAGGGTGAGACAAGGGGATCCCCTCTCTCCCTTGCTCTACATACTTGCATTCGAACGCTTCTTCTGCAGATCGATAAGAAAATCAGGGGTATACTCTTGGGACCACATTGTTCTTTCAAACTTACAGCTTACGCCGATGACCTTTCCCTAGGAATCGGCTCTCATTCAGACTGGGAAACTTCTATTAAAACGCTTAAAGACTACAAGAAAGCTTCAAATGCCAGGAAAAAACTAAACTAGTCCCACTTACACCCTCTGCAGAAGTTGTAAACTTACTAGGGGAAGAACTTTACGAAAAGGTTCCTGAACAAACCTCTTTCAAAATCCTAGGCTTTGAAGTATTAAGAGATGGCTCTCCAAAGAAAGAACTTTGGGGGGAAATTATTAACAAAATAAAGGCTCAGATAGAAAAATTAAATGCGAGGAATCTCTTGTTTAAAGGGAAGATAATGTTGGCCAAGTCCCTGGTTCTTTCTAGAATGTGGTACGCCGCCTACATTCTTCCCCTAAAAGAAAACACATATCCGCGATTAATGACCTCATCTCAAACTGGATAAAACACAAATCCAAGTTCCTCCCCAAGTATGCCACATTCCAAAAGAACACTGACGAAGGTGGATTGGGTGCTCCAGTCATCCAGAACATGTTAAATGCACGACTCATAATGATTTGAAAACGTTTGTGCACAAGCAGCGCCACTTGGGCCTGTTATGAAAAAAATGTAATTTCAGGGGAGATTAGATCCAAAAGGAATCTCAGTGTTATACAAGTGCTAAAGGCAACCCCGATCAGTAAGAAGGCCTGGCCGAAAGAATAGAGTGGACACATACACAATTGGATTAAATTAGGCAGGGATATCTCATCGACGAGTAACTGGCCGTGGGCTCTGGAAGATCTGACAAATGGCAATACAAATGGTCAGGAGATGATAGTCAAATGGATAGTGCGGCAGTTAAATGCAATAAGATGTGGGATTAGCATAACTTCGGATAATAACCAACCAGACAATTTTAGCTGGCTAAAAACAAAAGAGCACACTAACAAAAACTGGACATTTGTTGGCGGCTGTACTATGGGGCCTTGCCTCTCGGGTACCGAACACAACACCTAAACCCAGAACACAGAGCGATTGCATATGGTGTGCCGAAACCAGACAAACCATCGAGCATTTCGTAATCGAATGTGACTTGAGTAAAGAAATATGGCAAGTAGCCTATAAAATAATGAACATTACAAGAGTACGACCCCCCATCCACCCCGAAGAAGCACTTGAAGCTAGTAACGTAAATGAGAAAACGAAACAGCAAGCTGCACAGTAGCTTCATATTCAGGTAATATACACAATATGGTGCTTATTCGCAAAAGCCAAATGGGGCGGAAAGACAATAACCAGAACTAGAGCCATATGGCAAGCTGAGTTCCAGCTCAAAAAAGAACTCCGGCAGTTACATTTCAATTTGGGAGAGAAATCCCCAAAATAAAACAAGTTTATAGCGCCTTAAAATTTAATGTAATCAAGAATATGTAAAATTGTAATAGTCTTAATAAAGAGCGCCAACTGCGCCTCGGTCATACGACTGAGAAATTTAAAAAAAAATATATACACATTTTAATTAATATTACCTTATATATTATGTATTATTTTTATATTATACAAATATTTTAACTACTTTTGCACTTTGTTGCATCTAATTCTATTACTATATACAAAAAACTAGCTCTATACACTTATTTTTGCTCACCCACAATTAGTTATTATCTTCGCTTTTTTGTTTTCTATCATTTTTGAAAGTGTCGGAAGTTGTCATTGGAATGTGCAAGGTTTCAAAAAGTTGTTGTTTTTCTCGCAAAGTGCCGAAATAAAATAAATTAATAAAAAAATTTAAAAATAAACCAAAAAAACAAAAACAAAAAACATGAAACAAAAAAAAATGAAACGAAACCTTGCAAGAACTTGCAAAAACTTCTGAACTTGCAAAAATTAGCAAAAACTTGCAAAAACTTGTGCCTATTTCTCTAAAGAAGCATTTTTGAAAATTTGGAAATTGCTGAGGGGTTCTTGAAAGTGTCAGAAGTCGTTGTTGGAATGCGCAAGGTTTTGAAAAGGTGTTGTTTTTCTCGCAAAGTGCCGAAATAAAATAAATTAATAAAAAAAATTTAAAAATAAACTAAAAAAACAAAAACAAAAAACATGAAACAAAAAAAAATGAAGCAAAACCTTGCTAGAACTTGCAAAAACTTGCAAAAATTAGCAAAAACTTGCAAAAACTTGTGCCCATTTCTCTAAAGAAGTGTTCTTGAAAATTTAAAAATTGATGAGGGTATGTTCTTGAAAGTATTAGAAGTCGTAGTTGGTATGCGCAATGGTTCGAAAAGTTTTGTTTTCTCGCAAAGTGCCAAAATAAAATAAATTAATAAAACAATTTTAAAAATAAACCAAAAAAACAAAAACAAAAAACATGAAATAAAAAAATAAATGAAACAAACCTTGCAAGAACTTGCAAAAACTTACAAAAACTTGTGAAAATTTGTGAAAACTTGCGCTCATTTCTCTAAAGAAGTGTTCATAAAAATTTAGAAATTGCTAGTATGTGTTCTTGAAAGTGTCAAAAGTCATAGTTGGCATGCGCAAAGTTTTGAAAAGTTGTTAGTTTTTCTCGCAAAGCGCCGAAATAAAATAAATTAATAAAAAAAATTTTAAAAATAAACTAAAAAAACAAAACCAAAAAACACAAAACGAAAAAATAAATGAAGCAAAACCTTGCAAGAACTTGCAAAAACTTGTAAAAACTTGCGAAAACTTGCGCACATTTCTCTAAAGAAGCGTTCTTGAAAGTTTAGAAATAGCTGGGGTGTGTTCTTGAAAGTGTCAGAAGTTGTAGTTGGTATGTGCAAGGTTTTGAAAAGTTGGATGTTTTTCTTGTAAAGTGCCAAAATAATAAAAAAATTAAAAAATAAATAAATAAATAAAAATAGAAAAAAAACAAATGAAAAAAACAAAAAAAATGAACGAAAACAAAAATGAAAAACAAAAAAGTGAAAAAAAACAAAATAGAAGATTTAATTATAAACAAAAGATCTAATCTGATCTTGTAGCAAACCCTATTTATGAATACTGGTGCTGCCCTCTTAACAATTATAACAGACAATAATCTTGCAATAAACACTGCAATTGCTAATGTCTTACCCAATACCTATCATGTTCACTGTATCTTCTATATTGGCCAAAACTTAATTAAGAATTTAAAAGGTAAACTTGGTGATAGATACAATGAGTTTTCCCAAAATTGGTATCGAATGCGTAATGCTCTTTCATATCAGCAATTCAATCTCCTATGGAATGAACTTTAGATAAAATTTCCTGAGGCAGCCTCATATCTTGATCATGTTCTTTTTGGTGAAAAAGAATGTTGGGCTCTCTGTTATACTTCGAAAATTTTCACTGCTAGTATGCAGTCAACACAGAGAGTTGAAGGTCAAAATGGTATTATAAAACATTTGGTCAATAGTAATATATCTTTAATCGATCTTGTAAAGCATATTGATGAATAAATTGATTGTGCATTGACTTTTGTTCAATACAAAAATTGGATCCATTCTACTACGGGGCCACACTTATCCATGCTAGCTCTGAATTTTCATCTGATATTGATAAGTGGATTACTGCATACCTAACACCAACATCTTTATCAATGCAAAGGCAAGAGATTGCCCAAGCTATATGGTATATGTCCAAACTTATTAATAATTTTCTGGATTTGGAATTGCAACAATCGGATTTGACTGGTCAACTTGACATTACTGAACAATCAGATTCAATCGAGAGTCTTAATACTTTTATTGAAGATTCCATGGACGCACCTGCAATTTTAGCTAAAAAGCTAATATCATAATCAGAAATTGAATCTGTTCTTGAAATTTGAGAGGTTACTCGACACAGGCATAAAGCAAAAAATTATATTATACTGTTCAAAAACAATTCGCACTTGTGCACGTATCTTGGGTTAATACAAAATGGCTTTGTTTGCTGGCACTTTTTCCAAGTCATGACTGTGTCTAGTTATGCTTCATTTCACATAATAATGATATCAAAACGGTGGTATACTAATGAAAAGCAGCTTGCTTAAATCAGAATTGCAAACACAGCAACAACCTTTTATTATTGGAGTTAATAATAATAATGCCGATGGAACAAATCCTAAACAATCTTTTCCTCATGCATCTTTTTGTTTGCCAAGTGTTTCCTTTAGTGAAGTTCATTGAAAGGTTAATTATCGGCAAAACATATGTAATAATTAACGGATTGTCTAAAAAAGCTATTCAAACTGGGCTAGATGTTGGCACTAATGACATACAAGAGCTAGAAGATTTCATGAACAGGTTTATTACTAAATACGCACCAAAAAAAAGAAAACTGATTCAGAAAAGGCAACAAGAAGATGAGAATGATACTATATCAAATTGTAGTTCCAGTGACAAAGAAGATTTTGGTGCCGTTGAAAACCTAGTAGTTCATTCAAAAAGAGGCGCCCCAAAAAAAAGCGACTTAAAGGGTCTCATGAATTAGAAGGCAAAAATACAAATTCTAAAGAGTATTTAGAAATACCAAAAGGTAGAAAACCAACTCAATACAAACAGTGTCAAAATACTGGACATAATAGAGCTGGTTGTGAAGCATAGCATAACGACAAGGTATTCCATATTCATATTGAGTCCATGCTTCCATTATTTGGTATGATTACAAAAAAAAATACTTTAAGTACTAGAGCTTCATTTGCAGAATTTAAATGAATTTTTACTAGAGCATATACTCTCTTTTTGTAAATTCTTCATAATACGTTAATGTGTTAACATGTGTGCATGTAGGGGTAAGAATTATAAAAATTCTAAATAGCATGTCAATGTATTTAGGCTTAGAGTATCATTGTTAATAGGATGTAGTGTGTTAGATCGCATTTTAATGTGCTAGTTAACATGTTAATGTGTCATATATACAAATGAATTTGACTTCAATAAAGAGAAATACATGTAGAGAAGTTTTTTTCAATTTTTACTTAAGAAAAAATAAAGCTAGTATAGTGCTAAAGAGACCTTTATTCGAGTAAATCTCCTAGTAGCTATTAGAGTTAAATCAGTTAAACGTATGCACGATTCTAAATCTGTGACAGATTATGCATGTTGTCAAAAGTGTAAAATTTTTTAAAGTTCATTTATATATAGGTTAGAATTAGAAAGTTCATTTATATTTAGGGTTAGGGTTAGGGTTGGGGTTAGGATTAGTGTTCCGCATAATTCGGACTGGGCGGGTATTTTTAAAAATCCAGGCCCGGTCCAAACATCAATTCGGATCTAAAATTAGGACCCAAATTCGCAACACTTAAATCCGGGTCCAGTCCAAATCCGTGAAATTTTAAAATTTATCGTTGATATAGTTGACGAAGCCCTAATACCCTCGCTAAAAAAAAAAAAAAAAAAAAAAAAAAAAAAAACGAGTAAATTCTGATACACTTGATAAAAATTTTTCTACCGATTTTTCATTAACCTGTAGCAAACCATGAACCACAGAAAGGGGGTTTTTTTTTTAACCCTTCAGCTTGATGCTGTTGGGTACATTTGGCGCTCATTTATTAATATCAATGTTTGTGACATGTCGGACTACATTTCACTATCTATTTATAACTATTTATACTAATCTATACCTCCCTCTAATTGTCTGTTTTTTCCCGGCAGACCCTAGCAAGCCAACCACATCTGGTGCCCCATACCTTGTAGGATCATAGGCAGCTTGAAGGAACTACATACTCCACCGGATCGCTATATAGGTCAGCAGTTTGTTGTCAACTCTAGGAGCTACTTCCATTTTCAGTCTGTGTAGCATTAGGTTCCTGGCTTTTTGCCTTTCTAATTTGGTCGATATCCTTGTGTTTATTCTTGTTTGTCTTTATTCCTTTTATAGTGTATGGTCCTTATGTTTACGACGTTTCTTGTCAGATTTTTTTCTTTTCTGGATACTGCATGACTCTGTGATTATGTCATGCAACTCATTGTTACAATAGTACTATGTCCGGAAACGGGAGATGTTCGACGTCTCATCATAGATCTTTTTTAATATTCGTGGTCCTAACATGGTTTTTGTCATCCACTAGACTCAAACTGGCGACCTTGCGAATATGACCCCAGAGCGCTAACCACTGCGCTATTTGACCCAGGGTCTTGGGAAGGTTTTTTTATAAATTAATGCTGTGTAAAATATAATTAAATATATTTAAATTAATAAATTTTTTTCTATTTTAATTTTGTCTATTACATGATGAATTTGGCACAATATATAATCGGCCAAGAATAAATTCTAAAACACTTGATAAAATTCCTACCGATTTTTCATTAACCTGTGGCAAACCACGAGCCATAGGAAGGTTGTAAAAATTTTAAAATTTTAAATTAATAAATTTCGTTTTTTTTAATTAGGGATTATATATATATACCCAAAGGTACATATACCTGCATTATGTGACCTATAGATTACCACCAAAATTCAAGATCAGGTGTAATATTACACGATCAGAAAAATTCAAAACAAACGTTCTTTTTGACAAAAAATCGCCATTTCGCAAGAAACTGCATACTAAACCACCTTTTGTACATTAATTAAAAGTTTTCCTTGAGTGATTTTACTATACAATAGCCTAAACTCTAACACTAATATAGTTTTCACCCTAACCCTAACCTAATATAAACAATGTTGATTTTGTATGTAATATCATATGATCAAAATAATGGGTACAAAAAAATTTAATGTATCCTACGGGTATAACAAAATTAATTCTTTTAATTAAATTTTTTTTCTATTTTAATTTTGCCTGCTACATGACGAATTTGTTATGATACATAATAGCCAATCACAAACGTAAGTATATTTAAATTTTTATTAATAAGAATTTTATTTAAATTAATTTATAATATTTATCTAACTCTAACTCTGACCCTAAAATCTAACTCTAACTAACCTTAAAACGCCGCGACACTGAAAGAGCTCACAAAAAAGAAACCCTAACCCTAACTACCCCTAAAACGCCACGACTAGTGTTGCCGGCCGTAAGTAATTATTATGGCATTTATGGATTACAACCTGGGTTGCAACCCTTGATTACAGCTAAGACCCAAAGTTGTAAATATCCGTATTGCTATAAAAGGTTGAAAGAGTTGTAATAGCCATTATAGTTGTAATTGCTGTAAAGGTTGCATTGCCGTAATAGATATAAGTATCATAGTAAGAACTCATTTGTACTCTAAACTGAGTATAAAAACGTTAATTTTTTTGTATAGGGAACAATATTCAAGAAACCTGAATAAGCTGCTTGAGAATAGTAAATTTAGCTTATTGCCAAGAATATTTAAATTTTTAATTGGTACATAAGTACTATGTAAAAACAAAGTGTTTTTTATTGTTCGTTTTTATAGATATCCGATATTTGTTGAACGTCATGCATATATGTTGATCGATATAAATATTGCTACGATTAGTACTCGTGAAAGATCTTAACAGTTAATAAAAATAAAGTTTTTTTTTTGTTATATAAAATTAGAGTAGCTGTGTGATGTTGTTGCACTAAAACCAGAGCGTAGTATAACACTTCAATCCATAGGCCATGTCGCATAAGTTTGCAAGCCACTCAGATTATATTCCTATTAATTTTATGCTTAAGGAACTCGTAAACCTTTTTAGACCCATTAATGTAAAATTAATAGCCGAATACAGGTAGTGTTGATCAGGAGACCCAATTTTTTGTAACATGAGTATCTTTATTCTAATTACCGCAGCTGGTGCTGAAATTTGAAGTCTCTATTTTAATTTTTTTTTAAATAAAAATATCACTGCCAAAAAATTGAGATATTTAGCAAGCACATCGCCATAAACCACCAGATAACACTGTATATTACGCAGCTAATAACTGACAGCGAATTTAATATGTGTCATTTCTGGCCCTTTGGGCCCATAAATGACACTTATTAAATTTCACAACGATTACTATAATTTGACAATTAATAATTAGCATTTTAGTCTCTCATCTATCATATCTAGATTACTGTTTCGAGCAAAGCAAATATTAATGCCAACGTATAACCCAATTAGATTTAAGATTTTGCTTTTGATTTATTTTTCATAAAACTATACATTTCGTACTTCGGACTACGTTCCTGGTATTCGTACTTTGTATTACGTTCATGGTATTACTCACATAACCCGATCAATATATTTATTACGGCTATTACAGCCATTACGCCTATTACAACCATTGAGTCTATTGCCTATTACAACCGTTACACCTATTGCAACAATTACACCTATTGCAGCTATTTTGTGAATTACGACTATTGCACCTATTATGGCAAAAAATTACAACTGTCGAATAAAAGGTTGCAAGTTTACAACTCCGTCAAACCTATTACGGCAGGAAACTTAGCCACGACACTGAAAGAATTTACAATTTACTGAAAAGAAAACCCCTAACCCTAACTAACTCTAAAATACCAAGATACCGAAAGAACTAGCAGAAAAAAAACTTCAAAATGACATCAAAGTCGACATCATGAAACCAACGATCTCACATAAGTGAAACTTCAGGAAAACATGAAAGTGACGCAATGATACCCAGCGAAAACGATGAACTAACGTAAGCGAAATTCCAAAAGCAATACTAAAATGTCATATCTAAAATGACAAATGAGCTCCAACACCAATGATAAGCCATGAACTCACCAAAATCGACAACATCACACTAGAAGAGGCTACTTAAAAGAAAGAAAGGCTGGTTAGTAAAACACGACACGTGCTAAACAACAAGCAAAAACACTGTGAAAGTCCACTAAAATTGACAGCATCACACCAACAGAACCTACTCCAGAAAAGTGATACCACAAGAACGAAGCCTCCAAAAACGACAGTTCCAATAATGACTGCTCAAAAATGGCACCTAGTTACCTAAAAAAAAACACTACACACGCTAAAACAGAAGATAAAAATACCACGAAGACCACTGAAATCAACAGCATCATACCAATGAAAGCTACTCCAAAAATGATAGCACTAATAACGACGACTCCAAAATGGTGCCTAGCTATCAGAAAAAACATGAAAAGGCTAAATCAGGACAAAAACGCCATGAAGCCCATTCGAAATTGACAGCATTACACCAACGAAAGCTCCAGAAAATGCTGACTATAGTAACGACATCTCCATAATGACGACTCCAAAAACGACGACTCCAAAAATGATGATTCTAATGAAGACGCCTGGTTAACTAAAAAAAGTAAAGTATTGGGGGGTTTTTTTTTTAGCCCGTCAGCCCACAAGGCCGTTAGGTTGCGTTTGGCGCTCTTTATTTTAATTCAATGTTTGATACATATCGATTACAGTTTACTAGCTATTTTAACTATCTATTCTAATGCAAGCGAATTTTGATCTTTGCTTGTTTGAGCCCTTTGTTAGTCCTGTCTTCAGGACCTTAAATTCATTTGTCAGCCTGTAACTCATGCGCCAAATCGCTGCGTCACAGGACAAGACTTCTTTACCCTACTTATACGCTGCGAACATACACCAGAGTTCGTAGATGACTGTCATGTGTAACCATAATACTGTCTCTTTTTTGCCGGAGTTTTGAATATTGTCTGCGGAAAAAATGTCTTCTATCGTTTTTGGTGGTGTGTCCCTCTCCTCCAAGTTCAAATTACTATATGCTTTCTCCCAAAAGATCTTACTGACCTTACATGTGATGCTAAATGTTCTCAGCTCTGGGTACTGCTCTCGCACTATGGACAGTTCCCATTTTCGTTTTCCCCATGTGTTTGGTATGGTTTGGTATGGTAACCCAGCAGGAGAGCCCCATGGTGTAGCCTCTACATAATGTCCTTTTTTATGTTTGCAATTCTGTTCAAATTCAACCAGGTCGGAACGTGGTTCTTCGTTTTTTCTGTGCTATCGGTACCTGGTTTCTTGTTGCTTCTGAGCAGTTCAATAACTCGCTTGGTTGAAATCTGCTTGCCTATCCATTGGTCTATCATAATTTCAGGTTCTTCCCATGGCCAGTTGAATCTAGCTAGGATTCTTCCTTTAAATCTTCCCCAAGCTCTTATAAATAGCTTCCATACATTTGGCCAAGTTTTTAGTTTAACTGGGTTTGTATTCAGGGCCTATAGAGGTGAAATATCCCTCTTCTTTCTTAGCTCCTTTGCGTTTATATCTCTTAGTGCTACCACCATGTGCAGTTCTTCATGACTAGGCTCTTCCAGGCCATGATGAGTCAGGCATCAAGAAGGTCCCTTAAAATTGGGGCCCTCAGTCCTAGATTCTCATGTGATTTTTGGAAAGTAGAGTACTTAGGCAACATTCTCGATTTCTGTTTAATCTAGAATAAGAGTTGGTTGTTAATTTCTGCCAGCTGCTTCCTGTTAGGAGGGCATATATACGCTGAGTACCAGATCTGTGACAATATCAGGGAGTTAATTACCAATATTTTACCCCAGAAGAAGAGATTTCTTTTACCATACTTTTCTAATAATCTTTTAATCTCTTCAATTTTTTTGGCCCAGAAGCCTTTCACAGGAGAGCCGTCTCTTTTCAGTTTATGGCCTAAGATTTCCAGGGAGTCGTCTTCCCTACACTTGGCAAGCTCTTCCTCCCCTTCTAGCTCTACTCTCTCCGCAGTTAAAGTCAACGGTATCAACTTAGTCTTTTTTTTATTTACCTTTGCATTTGAAGTGGCTTCATAAGTATGTAGAAGATCTTTTAACCTCTTCCAATTTGAGCTCGAGCCCAGCCCAACAGTGAGATCGTCAACATAAGCCGCCAATTTAAAGTATGAATTTTCCAGTGGCAAACCTTGATTTGGTCCTTGATCTGTATTAGCAGTGGTTCAAAAGCGATTATGTAAAGTAACGGTAATAGGGGGTCGCCCTAGCGTACCCCCTTGCTAACTCTAAATGACTTTGAGATTTTGTTGCTTCCTACGATGTGGGCCTCTTGGTTCGCAAAGAGGTTATTTACTACCTTTATAAATTTCTCTAGGACCTTACTTAGATATGTATGATTGACTCTATCAAAAGCTTTCGCTTGATCAATCAGCACCAGCCAATGTTCATCCGAAGTTTCCCTACTGGCCCTTATAGTGGTGATAATATCTAGCACCGAGTCCGTGATTAGTCTACCGGCTACAAAGCCGTTTTGATGGTTAGCGATGATTTCATTGCATATCGTATTTAATCTTCTTGCCAAAATCTTCATAAAAATTTTTGCGTCGCTGTTGACCAGAGAAATCAGTCACCAGTTACCAACATCCTCCAAATTTTCCTCTCACAGGTATCAGAATTAAAATATTTTTGTGCCATGACGAAGGCATCCTGCATTCTTTGATTACATAGTTAAACACTATCTCCAGTATTGGTGCCAGTTTTTCTGCTAGTGTTTTATAAAATTCATAAGTTAAACCGTCTGTCCCTGGTGATTTATTTCCCGGCAGTTCCTGTATTGTCTGAAGTATTTCTTCTTTTCCTATTGGACATATCAAGGTACAGTTCCATTCTTCACCGACCTGCTTGTAATCTTGTTCACTGCCGCCATGTCGATCTCTTCAGTTTTATAGAGCTTTTCGTAGAAATCCCTGATATGGCGCAGAGTGTCTCTTTCATGGCGACTGTTTTCTGAAGGTTTGATTTTATCCTGACAGCTTATTGATTTTCTGGCTTTATATTGGGCATAAAAGTATTTGGTGGAGCGTTCCCCTTTTTCTATCCATTTCGCTTTTGATCTTCTGCACCAATTTTCTGACATTTTTTCTAGTTCTTCCTTTAACTGGATTCTGAAAGATTCTAGTTTATGACTGGCTATTTCATCTGAGGGGTTTTTGGCCACCCTTATTGTGNCTGAAAGATTCTAGTTTATGACTGGCTATTTCATCTGAGGGGTTTTTGGCCACCCTTATTGTGCAATTCGTAATCTTCTTATGCAAAGTCTCAATCTTTTTCTCTGGTGGTTTCGGTCTTCTGAAAGCTCTGATAATTGACTGGATATTTAACTTGCAAAGGTCCATGTCCTGTGTGGAGCTCTTCTTCTCTAGTTTCCTTATTACCTCCTCCAAGATCCTTTCATTTTCGAGACTTTCTTTGTCAAGCCTCCATAGCGGGCTATGTCTGCTTTTACTTGAGGACATGAGAGAATATTCTAGAAGCATATGATCTGAGTTGCCAAAGCGTAGAGCAACCTCATTGACTAGGTGCCCATATCCTTCCTCCACAAAGATATAATCTATACAGGTGTCCATTGTTTGTCCTCCTTGAGTATTTTGAAAATACGTTAAAAACGGTTTTTCCTCTGAGCAATCTGCCACATTGATAAAGTCACGTGTTAGTTCTGCCAGCAGCTTTTTTGAAGGATCATATTGCGAAGAAGCTTGACTGATCTGGTTATTTAGTGGGTCTAGGTTGATGTTCAGATCTCCTGCCATAATATTTATTGCTCCTTGTTTTATCTCCAGAGTCCAAGATTTGAGAAACTCTACTCTGTCTAGAGAGTTCGGTGGCGCATAGATATTAGTAATATGATACTTTTGTCCTTTAAAGGTAAATTCTGTCTCGATAATTCTTTCCCATGGGTAATTTTTGTGTTAGAGAATTCTATATCCTTGTTGCCTGCCAGGATTGCTGCCTTATTAGACCAAATTGACTTGTGTATCTACTGTTTTTTTTAGAAAGATCTCCATGTTCTTATTGTTTAAGTTGGTTTCTTGCAGGCAAATGATATCCAGTTTGTATGATTTTTATCAAACGTATTTTTTTGCTTGCCTTTGTCATTTATCACTTTCACGTTCAAGGTTGCTAATTTGAGCTTGATAATCTGAGGCATATTAACGTAAAGGGTTTGTATTCCCAAACTAGTGTTGAGATTGGTTCATTGTTCCCTTATGGATATAAGGGCAGATCTCCTGCTGTCTTTCTTCTTATTAATTTCTCCTTTTTTGGTAACAGGTTTCTTATACGTAACTGTTGTGAACCCATCCTCCTCCAGGTCTGGAGCATATTCTATTTCAGTGTCTACCATAAGGAGATCCACCTTAATTGGTTCTGTGTTCTTATTCAGGTCTTTGAAGTTCCCAGGGTTGTCGTATATTTCTGACAACTCGTTACGAGCGGCTTCCATTTCTTCCTGATTTGTTGCAATAGCTGCCTCTTTGTTTATGAGGGTTGTGTTTCTGTTTGAGACTTTCCTTCAGTTACCTTTTCTGTAGCTATCGCACCTGCTTCCAATTGACTGATTTGTTCATGTACTTCCGTTTGCATGTTATCTGATATGGAAGAAGAGGAGGCCTCCTCCCCTTGCATATTATTAGATTCTTCAACTGTAGCAATGATATTTTTCTGGTTGTAAAACCTGCTTCTTGCTGTAAGGGATGCCTGGAACTGTTAGCAATCTTTTCTAATGTGTCCCTCCTTCTCATAGAAGTAACAGACTTTGGATACTGATTTCCATTCTGTCATAACCTTATTGTCCCAGACATGAGTAAACCTGGGTATCCTAGCCTCAAGGTCATAGTCTTCCGTAGTTTCAAAAACAACGATCCATTGGTCGGTGGTGTAGAGTGTTCCATCGATTAGCAATGACTTAATTAACGTGACTTTTCTGACCCTCTCAAAAGCTTCTAGAAGAGCCTCTGAGACCTTTTCCTTCTTGCTAAGTAGGACATTTCTGCATCTAATCGACAGGAAGGTTTTCCTCGTGTCCATTGGAATGTACCTGAAGTACGTTCTATTCAGTATCTTAATGCTTTTCGTTGCATACTGTTTCAGAGTATCTTTATCATTGAAAGTAATTTCTAGGTGTGTTCTGTGTCCTCTCATAAAGTGTTGCTTTGCTGCGCAGATATCAAATCCTGCTGTTTTGAATAACGATTCCATAATTTCATTGAATAAGCAGAGTAGATTGCTTATTTCAACTATTAATGCATTTTCATTCATAGACTTGATTGTCCTCTGGGCCGAGAAAGACGAAAAAGTCGATCTGCCTCTTTTCAATTTCGAGAACAGAGAGGTCCATTGCCTATCCTGCATAGAACTTTTTTCTTTGGAATTTTCATCTTTACGAACTTCCTCATGTGGGGGTTCCGACAGGTTCCGACGAGGTCTTTGCCTTACATTCTGTGCCTGTGGTTTCTTCCAAGTCGAAAAATTCTACATCTTCGTTGAAAAATTCTTCTTTTGATGTTTTATTTGCCGCTTTCATGTTTGATGACCTAATTTCATTTACTGCAGTATCGATATCTTTTGTTGCTTGCTCTTCTGAGAGAGGGGGTAAGTATAGGTTTTAGTAAAATCATGCTAAATCAAAAAGAAAAAAAAATCAACGATTATCGATGATAATCATTGACTAGCCAATCAGCAATCATTATTATTCTAATAAGACCGGACCGGTATTACCCAGGTGGATCTTTGTATAGGTCCGAACCTGTATCAATTCTGATAAATCAAGGATCCAAACTTGGTCTGTCAACAGACCGGTCCAGATCTCGGACTGGACCCATATCTTTTGCGGAACACTAGTTAGGATGGCAAGATGTATAGCAAAATCGTTTTGTTTTGATAGTGTAATGTTACACTCAAGCTAGAAATCTGATTGGCGCGATTTTTTATAAAAGCTACATAATAAATATATTTATTATATAAATAAAGTATTACACAATTCATACTATATAAATACAGGTACATTGTACCTATGGGTACATATAAATAATTCCATATTCGAATATTCAAATATTCAATAAATATTCGAATATATTATTCATTGAGTCAGACCTCTAAATTTAGGTTTGGTACCGGTACCTAAGGTGTTCCTTATCTAATTCAGACCAATTCTTTACCACAGATTCCTTTGTGTTCACCACTTTTCTTACCACTTGGGTTCATGTTATAGTTGTGTCACTCTCCTAATCAAGATCCCCAAGACCGCCTTAGGGTTGTTGGTGCTATCTTGTTCTTGCTCACCAAGGAATTACTCGCGCAACCCTCATATAACTGGACCGTCATCTATAGTGCCTTGCATTCAAATTTTCCTAGAAACCGCTTCTAGTAGGATTTGAACCAAAGACCTTAGCTATGAGAGTTGAGCATCTAGACCACTAAACTATGGGCCCCAACTCACTACAAATGCATTTAAATATTTGCTTTATCTAAAGTAATCAATTTTTTATATAACTTTCAGAATATTATGATTTATAAATAAATTTAAAATAGTTCAAGTTTCGGTACTTAGTAGGTAGTATAAAGATTGTAAGCAATAATGTTGTAACAATCAATACAATCAATAAAGATCAGAGATATGACCTCACCTTTAACATTAAAAAAAATAAATAAATAAATAAATTCAAACCATTTTTATATAATTTAAAGTTATTTAAGGGTAGGGTGTACAAATTTCCAATTTCATATATAATCGATTGTAGATCAACTTTGTGTAACCAATTTATATGATATCATATGATTTACATATAAACATCATATGATCTGACCAATCAATTTTTGTACAACCTACAAAAATCATATAACATCCTACAAAAATTTAATTATATGTAAAGTTGATTTTTTTTAAAGCAATAGATATTGCGCAACTTCATTATTATAAACAAACTATTTAAAACTACCTATGCTATAAATTTTATACAAATTGGTCAAGATCTTAAAAAAATTTATCAAAAGCATTTTTTTATTTACTATATAAAATTCTAATATACCATGTAGATCATATGAAAAATGATTTACGTTCACTCTACCCTTAATATATTAAATATATTAGAAAATTTTTTTTTTTATTCAGCAATCATGCCGCAACTTTATTTTATAACTGGGATATTAGAACATAGCAAAAAAAGGCTGCAATAGCAAAAATGTACAACACTGCCCTTTAGGACATGCTTGCTTATTAGGGCATTATATGATCTGACCAATCAATTTTTTGTACAACCTACAAAAATCATATAGCGTCCTACAAAAATTTAATTATATGTAAAGTTGATTTTTTTTAAAGCAATGAATATTGCGCAACTTCATTATTATAAGCAAACTATTTTTTTTTAAATTTCCTTGGTAGTATACCCAAGGGCGCTGTTGGCGCTCTTTTATTAACTCATTATTTCAATGGTCTTTTACATATACAGGGGATTCCTAATTTATACCTCCCTTCAATCGTCCATTTTTCCCAGCTGACTTTACCATACCATTGGATTATAAGCAGCTTAAAGGGACTACATATCCTACCAGTACACTATTTAGGTCAGCTGTTTTTCATCTACCCCAAGAGCCACTTCCTATTTTTAGTTGGTGTAGCATTAGGTTCCTGATTTCTTACTTCCTAATTCTGTTGGTGTCTTTTTATTCTCATTTGTCTTATTCTTTTTTATAGTGGATGGTACTTATGTTTACGACATTTCTTGTCAGATTTTTTCCTTTTCTGGATGCCGCATGACCTCGTGGCTATGTTACGCAGCTCATTGTCGCTGTAGTACCATGCCCAGAAACGGTGAAGATGTTCTACAGCTCATCATAAACCCTTGATATTTGTGATTCTAATACAGTTTTTGTCATCCACTAGACTCAAACTGGTGACTTTGCGAATATGACCCCGGAGCGCTAACCACTGCGCTATCCGACCCAGGGTCATAAACAAACTATTTAAAACTACCTATTATAAATTTTATACAAATTGGTCAAAACCTTAAAAAAATTTATCAGAAGCATTTTTTATTTACTATATAAAATTCTAATATACCATGTAGATCATATAAAAAATGATCTATATTACCTGTAGGTCGATAGCAATTCAAATCAAATCAAATATTGGTTGAGTCAATTTGAATTTGATCAAATCAAATTGATCCTGATTTGAATTTGATTTGATTCAAATATTTGGATTTGAATTTGATTTGAATTTGAATTTTTAATAGTAATTTTCAAATCAAATCAAATATTTGTCAAATCAAATCAAATTTGGCCAGATTTGAATTTGATCATAGTCAAATTTGAATTTGAATTTGATCAAATATTTGATTCAAATATTTGAAGATCAAATCAAATTGTGGAACCCTAGCTCCCAGGCAGGGACAGTGATTTTCTGTATTTAATATAATACTGCAGAATTCACAAAATTGTGGCTAAATCACAGTATACTGCCATATCATCATATAATTTGTAATTTTATCTGCAGTGCTACTATTGTATTACAGATATATTCTATGCATTGATGTACGGTTAGTTTTAAATTGATTCAAGGCTGCTAGCTTAAAAAGTAAATTAATAGAATTCATAGTTGTGTAAATAGAAAAAAATTTTAATGCCAAAATTAGTAAGACTATATGCAAAAAAATGATGTTGCTTTTAAATTATGCGAAAAAGAATAGATTTAAATTTCTAAGCCTCAATTACAATGAATTTTTTAATTCTTTTCAAAATTTATAGGATATAAATATTATCAATAAAGTTTTCTTATTAATAACTCCTTTTTTTTTTTACTATTAACAATGTCTAAGAAAAAGTGAATTACAATAGATGCCCATCTTAAAGAACATCGTTTTAGTATGTGAATATTGTAGTCGCGTGACTGAGGCACAATTGGTGCTCTTTATTTATACCAAGTAATATTACATACTTTTAACTACACTAAATTTTAAGGCACTATATATCTGTTTTATTTTAGGAGATTTCTCTCTAATAATGAACAGTAACTGCCAAAGCTCCTTTTTGAGCTAGAACTCTGCTTGCTATATGGCACTGGTTTTGGTTATTTCTTCTTCGACCTATTTGGCTTTCACGAATAAGCACCATATTGTATATATTACCTGAATGTGAAACCATTGGGCTGCTTGTTGCTTTGATTATTCTTTATGTTACTCACTTCGAGTACTTCTTGTGTGGTGGCTAAGAAACTTATATCTGCTGTAATATCTATCAGCATCACGAAATTTTATATATAGATATTACTTGATATATAATAGTTAATCGTTTTATATCGATTAAAAAATAATGATATATATCGATTAACTGGTTAAAAATCAATATATATCTATAATCAATATATATCATTTTATATATTATAATCGTTATATATCTATAAATTGATTATAATCGTAATTATTTAAAATGATATATAACGATTAACAGATCTTTAACGATTACATACCCGTCACAAAAGTTTCAACCCAAATTACCAGGTAAAAAAAAAAAAAACTGAGTTCAAAATTTTTTAAGCTCATTTGATCCGTAAGCTACTATAGATCATAAAAATATATTCCACAAGAAATGCGAAGAAACTTAAAAAAAAAAAAAAAGTGTTTTTGAACGATTTTTACACCTTTCTTCTTTTTACCTCCTCTCCCTTTTT
>QKWP01000206.1:261215-315892 GCA_003550325.1 Gigaspora rosea | reverse complement strand
TTTTTTTTAACCTTAAGCAGCCACGCTAATACTTTATTAAGATACTTGTATTTACTATTGTACCCACAATTGTACCTACATAGCACTACCTAATAACTAAATTTAGCATCATCCGGCTATCCAGTCGGTACCTAAGTATCCGGATACCTAAATGTGATCTACCGCACTGTTCCGATACCATATGGTATTAGAACAGATAGCTTATCTAGCTACTTAAAGCCAAAATAAAAAGGTCAAAGGTCTTTCCCTTTTTACGACAAGCTAGAAATTACCTTCCTATCTTCTCTTTTTCTTTAACATTTCAAGAAGGCTTGTCAACCTTACTAACTTCCTTTAATCTTCCTTACCTAGCCTCTAGGACAAGGAATATTTCCTCCTAATCCATACGAACAATAGTTTTTTAAGAAAACAAAAGGAGATATAAAGGGGGTATTACTACAAAACCTATACGATATCCAAAATGAACAAAGTAAACAAAACAAAAGAAACATAGACAAAAAAAACAAAGAAAAGAAAATAAAATTGACATCATTCATAAGAACTAATTTTAAAAATTATATAGACTGTATAAAGCATATAGCTTTATCCAAGTACTATATTTACAAAAGTAAAGAAACAATAGAAAGATAACTGAAATACGCCGTTTCGAAGGGATGCGTCAGAAGAAATTTCTTTTCGGTTCGGCTCCTATATGTCCAGTGTCCTTATCATTCATTGTTTGTTTCAGCCAATCTGAAATGCGCTCCTGACTTAACCCAATTTGGTAGGCGTCGTCCCAATCTGGGCAAAGTAAACATTGCCGATCTTTTAGAGAGGGTAAGCTAGATTTCCCACTTTTTGTCGAAATTTCGAAAAGTTCTAAGAAGTGATGAAAAGAAGCCCAAAAGGTACCAAATATTAGGGAGTTGGTAAGAGTTACGCTTAGCATAATAACACATCTCAAAACTAAACTCTAGGTCGTTGCCCACTACTTCTTTGCTTGGTAGTGTCAGACAGAGGCCCACTAATGGTAAGTGATAAACTCTAAGCTTGTCGGCAGGTAGTCTATGAACTTTACCTCTAAATGACAAGTGCCGCTCACTGCAGGCTTTGTTTGATAGAGCCAATTTACTATTTTATGTGTTAAATGGAAAGTTTTCGTAGGTCGGTATTCTTGAAATTTTTGGTACAAGGGATCGTCAGAAAGAGTTGTTTAGTTTTTTTTTGATTTTGTTTCATTTAGTTTTGTTTTGTTTTTTTTTTATTTATATTTTTTTTTATTTTTTAATTTTTTTATTTTATTTCTACACTTTACCACTAGCACTTTGCAAGAAATCCAATAACTTTTCGGCACTTATCGCAAGCCAACTTAGACTTTCGACACTTTGCAAGAACATACAACTACTTTCTTTAGCAATTTCGAAAGTTCAAGAATACAAGTTTTTGCAAGTTTTTGCAAGGTTTCGTTTTATTTATTTTTCATTTTATGTTTTTTATTTTTTTTATTTTTATTAATTTATTTTATTCTGGCACTTTGCGAAAACTTTCAACGATTTCTGAATTGCAAGATCACAAACTCTTACTTTAGGGAAATAGAGATTACAAATGTGAGCAAATATAGTCGAATATAAGCAAATATAAGCAAATATAATAGTTTATTTTTTTTGGTTTTGTTTTTTTGTTATTTTTTTAGTTTTGTTTTTTGTTTTTTGTTTGTTTTTTTTTATACTTATTAGGAAGTTGCGAATATGAGCGAATATTAGTGAATACAAACGAATATGATAGTTAAACAAAGAAAAAGAGAAATAATAGCTAACTACAGGGTAAGAAAAATAAGTGTATAGAGCTATTATTATGCGACGAAGTATGAAAGTAGTTTAAAATATTACTATTTTTTTTATTTTCATTTTTTTGGGTTTATTTTTTTTGTTATTTTTTTTATTTTAGAAAATAGCAAATATAAGCGAACATAAGCAAATATAAGCAAATATTATAGTCAAAACAAAGAAGAAAAGAAATAATAGCCAACTGCAGGGTGAAAAAATAAGTATATAGAGCTAGCATTATGCAACGAAGTGCAAAAAGGTTCAAAATATTACTATTTTTTTCATTTTTGTTTTTTTTCATTATTTTTTTTTGTTTTTATTTTTTTTTTATTTTTTTTGTAAAAAATGTATAATAATATATAATAAAATATATAATATTGATTAAAAATATATATTTAATTAAAATATAATGTATAATAATAATAAATAAAAAGGCTCACTGGCTAGATCATCAGTAGGAAAGGATGGAATTAATAGGATAGGAGCAAGTTGGGTTCAAATAGAGTTAGATAAGGAGGAAATTGTAAACGCAGGATATGTGGGAACTTAGGATTGGCTGTCGTCCACCAAGCCAGAGCTGCTAGCGATTTGGTTAGCGTTATTAACAGTCCCAGAGAAGCTAAAGTTCAAATTAACACGAACAGTGAGATAGCAATAAACAGCATCAGAGGTGGTAGCAAGATCCGTTCAAGCAGATCCTGGTTAAGGCAGAAGAATCTGAATCTGACAAGAAGCATACTCGGGTTAATTAAGACAAAAGAGATACAGCTTTCGTTAATCAAAGTTAAAGGACACAGTGGGGTAATATGGAACGAAGTAGCAAATCAATTAGCTAAAAAAGGCTCAGAAGTTACAGACAGACAAAGATGCATAACAGCATTACCCCCAGTTCAGAGCATAGAGTTGTATTGGAAGAACAAGAAGGTGGAACAGCTAGTATGTCAATTTATGAAAGTCTTAATGAACCTTAAAATAGGACTAGAGTGGCGCTTAATGGAAGCAATCACAAAAGAAAAACCACAAAATAAAGATATGAAATTTAAGTGGTCACTCTTATGGAATAGGATCAAAAGACAGAATGAGATAAGATGTACCTCAATGAGGAAAAATAGAAGATTGGGAGGTCTATTTAAATGTCTCCAAGAGAAGCTACCAGTTCTAAGAACTTTAGCACGACGTCGTAAGGATATATATAGCGATAGTAATTGTATAAGCTATAAGAATAAAAAAGAAGAGGATCAAGATTACCTGTTAGAATGTTCCAAGTACGAAGATCTATGGAATAATTTAGAAGAGACAGCAATACAAGCAGCATGGACAGGAGTTCTGGCGGACCTGCAACATTCGGAAGTTAAGGACCATCTTAGAAAAGCATTCTGGGGTAGTACGCAAAAAGAGAGAATAAGCACAAGGAAAGGACTAGTAAAAGGCCTGGTAAAAGAAGAAACTTTCATGAAGGTCCTGCTAATTCTAAAAGGGAAAGTTAAAGAAGCCACGTGCTTTTGTGATTGCACAAGCGTCGTGGCTTGGAATATCTTCTACGAAGAAATCTGAAGAATAAGATGCGAAGATATAATCAAATGGGAAAAAAGCATCGGAATTAGTAGAAGAGATAAGATAGAGAATAAAAGGAAAAAGAATCCAAAAGACCTTAAGAAAGATCAGCCGGAGAAGGAATTACTACCAGAAAAGGAAAAAAAGAAGCTTCGGCAAGAAATCAAAGAAAAGGAGCATGCGGAAAAGTGTAGAAGAGAGAAGCTTCTGGAGGAAGCAATCGAGAAGTTAATAGCAAAGGGTGAAAAGCCATTTTGGTATGGCTTGTAGACGAGTCTGACAAGCCTTCTATATGAACTAAGGTCAAATAGTACGGCAGGTCGCACCTGAGTACCCGAGAGGAATTTGGGTGATGTCAAACTTAGATATTAGGTAATCATTTGTATAATCTTAGATAGTACAATTCTCTTAATAAAAAGTGTTGGCGAGACTGCCTAAGTTTAAAAAAAAATAATAATAATAATAAATAAAAATAAATAAAAAAATATAAAATTTTATATTAAATTGCGAAACCAGAACCCTGGACATCTCTCATATAGGTCATAACTGATCTGCACAAATTTTAAGGTTTTTGCTACCTCTAAAATCAAGTAAATTTGCTAAAAATTCAATTATTACATGAAGTTTTTATAGTAATTTGCTAAAAACTAAATTATTACATTTAGATAGTGCTCTTAGGTTCAGGTGCTCTAAAAAAATTTGTGCAGCATATAAAAATACATTTTACTGGCATATTTACTTTTATATTTCTTGAAAATTTAAGAAGAGATACTTAATTTTGGATTTTTTGATCAAAAAATCAAAAATTAAGCATCTTTTCTTAAATTTTCAAGAAATATAAAAGTAAATTTACTTGCATAATGTATTTTTATGTGCTAAATAAGTTTTATTAGAGCAAAATATTATAATCATTTAATAAAATTTTGGGTATAATATTATTTTATTAATAAAATTAAGGAATTGCTATTCGATTTTGTCACTTAAATATTTTAACTTTTAAAACCTTTTATTAATATTATCTCTATAAGTTCTTGATCAAATTTAATAAAAATTTTTTTTATTTGAATTCTATGGATTCGTACAATTAAAATAAAAAAATTTTCATCAAATTTGGTCAAGAACTCGTAAAGATATCTTTGATGAAAGTTCCTGTAAACAATTTCAACGCAGCTTCTTTGCAATATGTTTTTTTGCTTTTTCAAAATAACCCACTGTTCGGCGATGATTTACAAGAAATTTTACTATGCTAACTAAAAAAAATTTTATAACAAGACTTATAGCGCATATCATGGACTAATAGAATCTCAAATTTCATGAAAAAATATTGAAAACTCATAAAGATATTAACGTTTTTGTAAATTTGAACGCATACGTTTTCGCAAGTTTTCCCCTAAATTCAAATGCTTCTGGAGGCACTTTCTCAAAATGAAACATACAAAATACGATTAAATAAGTTGATAGAATAGATATTCAAGAGTTTTCAGTTAAAATTTTATCAAAAACGGATTAATATTGATGAAGTTTTAATGATTTTTTCAATTTGCTTCCAGATTCGGGATTTTCTAAAATTTTCAATTTTGATCAAAACAGAAAAATCACCATCACAGGCTAGATTTTCACAAGTTCAAATGAAACAAGTTACTGCGCACTAATAAAATCAATAGAGAATAGATTAAAATTTTGCTTTCTAAAATTTCAAGTTATTTGGTTAAATATTCATTCTATAATAGCTTTTTTCATTTGGCGCAGCTTCTTTTAAAGAAGCTGCGCCAAATGAAAAAAAGCTATTATAGAATGAATATTTAACCAAATAACTTGAAATTTTAGAAAGCAAAATTTTAATCTATTCTCTATTGATTTTATTAGTGCGCAGTAACTTGTTTCATTTGAACTTGTGAAAATCTAGCCTGTGATGGTGATTTTTCTGTTTTGATCAAAATTGAAAATTTTAGAAAATCCCGAATCTGGAAGCAAATTGAAAAAATCATTAAAACTTCATCAATATTAATCCGTTTTTGATAAAATTTTAACTGAAAACTCTTGAATATCTATTCTATCAACTTATTTAATCGTATTTTGTATGTTTCATTTTGAGAAAGTGCCTCCAGAAGCATTTGAATTTAGGGGAAAACTTGCGAAAACGTATGCGTTCAAATTTACAAAAACGTTAATATCTTTATGAGTTTTCAATATTTTTTCATGAAATTTGAGATTCTATTAGTCCATGATATGCGCTATAAGTCTTGTTATAAAATTTTTTTTAGTTAGCATAGTAAAATTTCTTGTAAATCATCGCCGAACAGTGGGTTATTTTGAAAAAGCAAAAAAACATATTGCAAAGAAGCTGCGTTGAAATTGTTTACAGGAACTTTCATCAAAGATATCTTTACGAGTTCTTGACCAAATTTGATGAAAATTTTTTTATTTTAATTGTACGAATCCATAGAATTCAAATAAAAAAATTTTTATTAAATTTGATCAAGAACTTATAGAGATAATATTAACTACAATTATTATGTGAATTACTAACTAATTCACATCTCTATGCAATTGCATTACATATTTATTTGTTTATTGATATACAATCACGATCAATGATCATAATACATATGCGTGGTAAGTACCAAGTTGCTATTGATACTAAAACCCGATTACAATTATAATTGATTATTACTTTACTCTATATAGCCATTAACAACTTGTTATATCTGGATCGATTATTATAGCGCAACTTAACTTGTTACAATAATTTTTGCAAAAATGTGGGTAAATTGCTAAAAATAAAATATAACATGCATAAAATCTTTGTAATTTGCCAAAATATTCAATTATGACCCTTTTTAATATTAACTTCAATTTGCTAAAATTTAAATTTTGACCTTAGATCAAATTTGAATCAATTTGCTAAAAAAAAAATATAACATATATCAGAGATGTCCGGGGTCCTGCGAAACCTTGTAAAAACATGCGAGAACATGCAAAAATCTGTAAAATGTTTAAAAATAAGTATACAATATAATAGTATTGTTATTCGTGATTTTTAATCTGATATCTATCGATTATTACCGATTATTATCGATTACTATCTTAATCATTAGTCCTCGTCATGGAGGATTTAAATCGATTACTATCCAATAATGATAAAAATCGATAGTAATCCCCGTGCAAATTTTGGTGATGAGATTGTATGCTAAGCACTATATTTCTACATTCTATTACAAAGTGCACGATGGTTTGTCTAACTTCGGTGCACTATATGCAGTTACTACTGTTCCCTGAATCTAGATGTCGTGTTTGGTATCCAAGTGGTAAGGTGCCATGTTGCAACCTCCAGCAGGTGTCTAGTTTTTTGTTAGTGTATTCTTTTACTTTTAACCAACTGAAGTTGTCCAATAGGAATATGAATTAAGATCTACACACACTCTCTCCTGACCACATAAAGCAGGAGACAAGTATTTTATTTTTCAAGGATACAAGCACACATCTTAAAAGAAAAGTTTACAAATCACAATGGAACAGGGGCTTGTCCCTATAGGAACAAAAAACGTAGACTAGAGGTGACTTTTAGTATAGACAAAGTGGAAAAAATGGGTAAAAGAAGAAAAACAAACCGACCGAACACGTCAAATGGGACGAACAAAGAAAACAACAACCTAAATGAACACACAGCAAAACAAACAGTACACGTCAACTCGACATCGAAAAATATGCCTACTGACACATATAGTGAGATTGAAACACAGAAAGAAAGTTGGGACGACATGATAATAGAAGATACAAATAGTCCAAAAGATATTACAAATGTTGCACCCTCTCTCAGAAAAGCAAGCAACAAAAGACATCGATACTGCAGTAAATGAAATTAGGTCGTCAAACACGAAAGCAGCAAATGAAACATCAAGAGAGAAATTTTTCAACGAAGATGTAGAATTTTTCGACTTGGAAGAAACCACGGGCACGGAATGTAAGGCAGAGACCTCGTCAGAACCCCCACGTGAGGAAGTTCGTAAAGATGCGAATCCCAAAAGAAAAGGTTCTACGCAGGATAGGCAATGGACCTCTCTGTTCTCAAAATTGAAAAGCGGCAGATCGACTTTTTGTCTTTCTTGCCCTAGAGGACAATCAAGTCTATGAATGAAAATGCATTAATAGTTGAAATAAGCAATCTACTCTGCTCATTCAATGAAATTATGGAATCGTTATTCAAAACAGCAGGATTCGATATCTGCGCAGCAAAGCAACACTTTACGAGATGACGCAGAACACACCTAGAAATTACTTTCAATGATAAGGATACTCTGAAACAGTACACAACGAAAAGCATTGAGATACTGAATAGAACATACTTCAGGTACATTCTAATGGACACGAGGAAAACCTTCCTGTCGATTAGATGCAGAAATGTCCTACTTGGCAAGAAGGAAAAGATTTCGAAGGCTCTCCTATAGAGTTCCGAAGTTTGATCCGGGTTTGATTTGAGTTTGATCAAACCCCAAATCAAACCAAACTCAAACCATAAATTTTATAAAGTTTGAGATCAAACCCAAATTCAAATAAAAAATAATCAAATTCGAACCAAACCCAAATACTATACTAAGTTTGATTTGAGTTTGATTTGAAGTTTGCAAACTAGTTTGAGTTTGAATAACATAAATATATTTTATATTTTAAAAATTTTTCTTACTAAGTTAATGGCACTCATCAACTAATTGAAAGTTATAGAGCTTGTCAAGACGCATCCAATAGTGGTTAGATTACCAAAATCGGCCTAGTGGATGGCGAGATATCGTCGAAAAACGATTGGCTGACTATATAAAAATCCGTGACGGAAATTACATAGGCGAAATGTGGCGTGCTTCCATTTAAACCTTCTTTTCTTACTAAGCTAATGATACATGCTCACTAATTGAAAGTTGTAGAGCTCGTCGAGACGCATCTAACGGTGGTTAGATCATCCAAAGCTGCCCAGTGGATGGCGAGATATCGTCGAAAAACGATTGGTCGTCTAAATAAAATCTCTTATGTAAACAATGTTTTGTTTACATAGAAATTTTATATAGTCGGCCAATCGTTTTTCGACGATATCTCGCTATCCACTGGGCCGATTTGGATGATCTAACCACCGTTAGATGCACTCGATGAGCTCTACAACTTTCAATTAGTAGGCATGTATCGTTAGCTTAGTAAGAAAAAAAGTTTTAGATGGAAGCACGCCACATTTCGCCTATGTAATCTCCGTCACGGATTTTTATATAGTTGGCCAATTGTTTTTCGACGATATCTCGCCATCCACTAGGCCGGTTTGGGTGATCTAACTACCATTGGATGCATCTTGACAAGCTCTACAACTTTCAATTAGTCGATAAGTACCATTAACTTAGTAAGAAAAATTTTTAAATTATAAAAATATATTTGTTATTCAAACTCAAACTAGTTTGCAAACTTCAAACTCCAATTCAAACCAAACTCAAATTTAAGTAAAAAGTTTGCTTCAAATCAAACTCAAATAATTTTTTTAATCATAGTTTGGGTTTGAGTTTGATTTCAAATCAAATCAAACCCAAATCTGGGCTAAAGTTTGATTTGATCCGGGTTTGTAGAAACCCTACTCTCCTAGAAGCTTTTGAGAGGGTCAGGAAAGTCACATCAATTAAGCCATTGCTAATCGATGAAACACCCTACACTACCGACCAATAGATCGTTGTTTTTGAAACTACGGAAGACTACGACATGGAGGCTAGGATACCCAGGTTTACTCATGTCTGGGACAATAAGGTTAAGGTTACGACAGAATGGAAATCAGCATCCAAAGTCTGTTACTTCTGTAAAAAGTAGGGACACATTAGAAAAGATTGCCAACAGTTCCAGGCATCTGTTGCAGCAAGAAGCTGGCTTTAAAACCAGAAAAATATCATTGTAACAGTTGAAGAATCTGATAATATGCAAGGGAAGGAGGCCTCCACTTCTTCCACATTAGATAACATGCAAACGGAAGTACATGAACAAATTGGTCAATTGGAATCAGGCGCGATAGCTACAGAAAAGGTAACTGAAGGAAAGTCTCAAACAGAAACACAACCCCCGTAAACAAAGAGGCAGCTATGGCAACAAATCAGGAAAAAACAGAAGCTACTCGTGACGAATTGTTAGAAATGTATGACAACCCTAGGAACTTCAAAGACCCGAATGAGAACACAGAACCAATTAAGGCGGACCTCCCTATAGTGGATGCCGAAAAAGAATACGCTCCAGACCTAGAGGAGGATAGGTTCACAACAGTTACGTATAAGAACCTGTTACCAAAAAAGAAGAAATTAGTAAAAAGAAAGACAGCAGGAGATCAGCCCCTTCTATCCATAAGGGGACAGTGAACCAATTCCAACACTAGTTTGGGAACACAAACCCTTTACGTTAATATGCCTCAGATTATCAAGCTCAAATTAGCAACCTTGAACGTGAAAGAGATAAATGACAGAGGCAAGCAAAAAAATACGTTTACTTTGATAAAATCGTACAAACTGGACATCATTTGCCTGCAAGAAACCAACTTAAATAATAAGAACATGGAGATTTTCTTAAAAAAACATTGGATACACGAGTCTTTTTGGTCTAATAAGGCAGCAATCCTGGCAGGCAACAAGGATATAGAATTCTCTAACACAAAAATAACCCACAGGGGAAGAATTATCGAGACAGAATTTACCTTTAAAGGACAAGAGTATTATATCACTAATATCTATGCACCGCCGAACTCCCCAGACAGAGTAGAGTTTCTCAAATCTTGGACCCCGGAGATAAAACAAGGAGCAATAAATATTATGGCAGGAGATCTGAACATCAACCTAGACCCGCTAAATAACCAGTTCAGTCAAGCTTTTCCGCAACACGATCCTTCAAGAAAGCTGCTGGCAGAACTAACACGTAACTTTATCAATGTGGCAGATTGCTCAGAGGAAAAGCCGTTTTTAACGTATTTCCAAAATACTCAAGGAAAACAAACTATGGCCACTTGTATAGATTATATCTTTGTGGAGGAAGGTATGGGGATATGGGCACCTAGTCAATGAGGTTGCTCTACACTTTGGCAATTCAGATCATATGCTTCTAGAATGTTCTCTCATGTCCTCAAGTAAAAACGGACATAGCCCGCTATGGAGGCTTGATAAAGAAAGTCTCAAAAATGAAAGAATCTTGGAGGAGGTAATAAAGGAACTAGAGGTGGAGAGTTCCACACAGGACTGGGACCTTTGTAAGTTAAATATCCAGTCAATTATCAGAGCTTTCAGAAGACTGAAACCACCAGAAAAAAAGATTGAGACTTTGTATAAGAAGATTACGAATTGTGCAATAAGGGTGGCTAAAAACCCCTCAGACGAAGTAGCCAGTCATAAACTAGAATCTTTCAGAATCCAGTTAAAAGAAGAACTAGAAAAAATGTCAGAAATTGGTGCAGAAGATCGAAAGCGAAATGGATAGAAAAAGGGGAATGCTCCACCAAATACTTCTATACCCAAGAAATTTTTTTAAATATTGCTAATCTAAGCTGCCAGAAAATCAATAAGCTGTCAGAATAAAATCAAACCTCCAGAAAACGGTCGCCATGAAAGGGACACCCTGCGCCACATCAGGGATTTCTACGAAAAGCTCTACGAAACCGAAGAGATCGACATGGCGGCAGTGAACAAGATTACAAATAACCTCCCACAGGTCAGTGAAGAATGGAACCGTACCTTGATACGCCCAATAGGAAAAGAAGAAATACTTCAGACAATACAGGAACTGCTGAAAAATAAATCACCAGGGACAGACGGTCTAACCTATACATTTTATAAAACACTGGCGGAAAAACTGGCACCAATACTGGAGGTAGTGTTTAACAATGTAATCAAAGAAAGCAGGATGCCTTCATCATGGCACAAAAACATTTTAATCCTGACACCTAAAAGAGCTGAAAACCTGGAGGATGTTGGTAACTGGCGACCAATTTCTCTAGTCAACAGTAATGCAAAAATTTTTATGAAGATTTTGGCAGGAAGATTAAACACGATATGCAATGAAATCATCGCTAACCACCAAAATGGCTTTGTAGCCGGTAGACTAATTACAGACTCGGTGCTGGATATTATCACCACTATGAGGGCCAGTAGGGAAACTTTGGATGAACATTGGCTGGTGCTGAATGATCAAGCGAAAGCTTTTGATAGGGTCAATCATACATATCTAAGTAAGGTCCTAGAGAAAATGAACTTTAGTAGCACATTTATAGAGGTGGTAAATAACCTCTTTGTGAACCAAGAGGCTCACATCGTAGGAAGCAACGAGATCTCAAAGTCATTTAGAGTTACAGGGGGTATGCCAGGATGACCCCCTATCGCTGTTACTTTATATAATCGCTTTTGAACCACTGCTAACACAGATCAAGGACCAAATCAGGGGTTTGCCACTGGGAAATTTATACTTTAAATTGGCGGCTTATGCTGACGATCTCACTGTTGGGCTGGACTCGAGCTCAGATTGGAAGAGGTTAAAAGATCTTTTATATACTTATGAAGCCACTTCAAATTCGAAGGTAAATAAAAGAAAGACTAAGTTGATACCATTGACTTCAACTGTGGAAAGAGTAGAGCTAGAAGGGGAGGAAGAGCTGGCCAAGTGTGGGGAAGACGACTCCCTGGAAATCTTAGGCCATAAACTAAAAAGAGACGGCTCTCCTGTGAAAGGCTTCTGGGCAAAAAAAATTGAAGAGATTAAAAGATTATTAGAAAAGTATGGTAAAAGAAATCTCTCCTTCAGGGAGAAATATTGGTAATCAACTCCCTGATATTGTCACGGATCTGGTACTTGGCGTATATATGCCCTCAGAACAGGAAGCAGCTGGCAGAAATTAACGACCAACTCTCATTCTGGATTAAACAGAAATCGAGAATGTTGCCTAAGTACTCTACTTTTCAAAAGTCACATGAGAATCTAGGACTGAGGGCCCCAATTCTAAGGGACCTTCTTGATGCCAGACTCATCATGGTCTGAAAGAGCCTAGTCACAAAGAACTGCACATGGGCAGTAGCACTAAGAGATATAATCGCAAAGGAGCTAAGGAAGAAGAGGGATATTTCACATCTACAGGCCCTGAATGCAAATCCAGTTAAACTAAAAACTTGGCCAAATGTATGAAAGCCATATATAAGAGCTTGGGGAAGAGTCAAAGGAATATATAAGAGCTTGGGGAAGAGTCAAAGGAAGAATCCTAGCCAGATCCAACTGGCCATGGGAAGAACCTGAAATTATGATAGACCAATAGATAGGCAAGCAGATTTCAACCAAGCGAGTTATTGAACTGCTCAGAGGCAACAAGAAGCCAGGTACCGATAGCACAGAAGAAACAAAGAACCATGTTTCAACCTGGTTGAGTTTGAACGGAATCGTAAACATAAAAAAGGACATTATGTGGAGGCTACACCACGGGGCTCTCCCGCTGGGTTACCGTACCAAACACATGGGGGAAAATGAAAATGGGGACTGTCCATGGTGCGAGGGCTGTACCCAGAGCTGAGAACATTTTGGCATCACATGTAAGGTCAGTAAGATCTTCTGGGAGAAAGCATATAGCAATTTGAACTCGGAAGAGTGGGACACACCACCAAAAATGATAGAAGACATCTTTTCCACAGACAATATTCAAAACTCCGGCAAGAAGAGGCAGTATTATGGTTACACACAACAGTCGTCTACGAACTCTGGTGTATGTTCGCAGCGTATAAGTAGGGTAAAGAAGTCTTGTCCTGTAACGCAGCGATTCACCGCATGAGTTACAGGCTGACAAATGAATTTAAGGTCCTGAAGACAGGATAATAAAGGGCTCAAACAAGCAAAGTTCGAAATTCGCTTGCATTAGAATAGATAGTTAAAATAGCTAGTATACTATAATTGATATGTATTAAACATTGAATTAAAATAAAGAGCACCAAACGCGCTCCAATGGCCTTGTGAGCTGACGGGTTAAAGGTAGAGTACACTATTTGCAAATTATATATAAAACAAATGGTAAAATTTTTTTCTTTTTAAAATTAAAAAATATTATATTAAGTAAACTACTTTAATTTCTAAAAAAAATTGTAGAATAGGTTTTTCTGATTCTAACAGTAGTAAAATTATTAAAATTGGTTAAATCCTCACAGAGAAACACATATTTAAAGATCGGGTATTACAAATTGGTTACAAAAATCATATGATATAACCAATCAGGATCATCGATTTTGTGTCACCACAGAGAATTTGTGGTCACCACAGAGAACTTTATGATATATAAATATAGGTTTTTTTAAATAGTACAAGCATTTAAAGGTTTACTACTATAAAAGGAAGGAATTGATCTATACGCTACCAATTTTTTGATTAAAATTGATTGCAATTTAAAAAATTTTTATATGTGGCGTTTTTGTAATACCTATGTAAATTTTTTTCGTACATCAATTTTATATGAAAATGATCAACATTGGACTCTACCCTTAAAATAAAAAAAAGTTGTCCAATGGTTGATTGTCCGAATTTGGGGACATCCAAAGCGAAGGCAACTCATATTTAATAATTTTTCAATTAACTTTAGGGTTAGGGTTATTCTATATTAGGGTTAGATTAGGTATATATAAGCAAAATTGCTTTCCCGACATTTTTGATTAACATATCAAAGTAGGTTTGCTTTTATTTTTTGTTTTGCTTCGTCAATGATCATCAAAATTCTATAATTTGATTGGCGGTTGATCACATGATTTGCCTCTGCTTTAGACATCCCCCGAATTTGTGCACAATCCATTTGACTGTCATTTCAAGGCTGTTATTTTTGTCAATTACAGTCAACCCTCCATAAATGCAACCTCCATAAATGCAATACCTCTCTAAATGCACGTTTTTTTCTATTCCTTAAAATGTTATTAGTGCTAAATGCACGTTCTATATTCTGTAAATACACGTTCTCTTGAATAACATTTTATATCACACTAACCTCCCTAAATGCACGTGGCCAATCAAATTTTAGTATTTAAGATAGTTTATACAGTTTTAGTAGAAGTTACACAAACTTGATAATCTAATTTTTAAAAGCTGCAATTTAATTGGCTCTCTCTAAATGCAAACCTCCCTAAATGCACGTTGTAGGCTTGTCCCTATGAGTTGCATTTATGGAGAGTTGACTATATCATTTCCTCCAATGACCAAGGCCAGTTTCTTGTGATTGCGATGTCGCTCTTTAGTTTTATCCAAGTATGCACGTGACCCCTCCATTCCTTTTGCCAAGCTTTCATACTAACAGGGATTGATTTTAGTGCTTGTAGAACGCTAAGGTTCCTTTTGGCTCTAATTTTCTCTGAAATTGATTCTTTTTTGAAATAGGCCTAGGTGGAACTGCTTGTACATAAGCATTTCCATATCATGATAAGTCTCACATTCAACATGCTCTGGATGACAGGATAGGGATGTTAAGTGGTTCTTTCAGTTCAGTTCCGGTTCAGTCCCATAAAGTTCAAAGAAAAAAATGAACTGAACTGAAGTTTATAAACTTCAATTCAATTTTAAAGTTTAAACTTGAGTTCATAAACTTAAAGTATGAACTTGAGGTTAACTTTGAAGTTCAAACTCTAGTTCATGAACCTAAGTTCACTAGAGCTATTATCTAGTAAGAAAATAATTATCCAGGCAGGTCAAATATTGTCTGACCTGCCTGGATAATTATTTTCCTACTTAGTCACGATAAATGTTAAATTTATAGTTGGATGAAACCTTGAAGTTTCACGCTAACAAAACTATGTATGTCTAACAAATTAAGCTGTAACTTTGGTTGACAAAATGTTTTTCTAAACATGAATAATATGTATGTGTGTACTTTCATACAAAGATTCGACATGCCGTATCAGTATTACTTAATTTACCAATATGTAATTTCTTTATCGTACATATTACAATTTTGTTATAACCAGGTTCATATAAGCTGAGTTTTCAACCAAGTTTTATAAGCTAAGTTTATAAACTGGGTTTATAAATCAGGTTATAAACTAGATTATAAAACTGGTTCAAGAACTTGTTGTCAATTTTTCTTTGAATGAACGGCTAAAAAGGGTAGTTTGAACCAGGTTCAGACCCAGTTCATTTGAATGACTTAACATCCCTATGACAGGAGCACCCAGACCCCCTTTATCCAGGTTCTTTTGGAATGTCACATATCTGGGAAGGAACGCTTAATCCAATTTGAAATGAGATCATTGATTGCTAACACATGTTTCTTTTGGGAGATGGAATGTAGGCAGCATACAACATTCTAGAAAGAATTAGAACTTGGCCAGCATTATTTTCCCCTGAATGATAGGTTTCTTGCATTTAACTTTTCTATTTGGGCCTTTATTTTGATGACAGTTTTTCTCCCATAGTCTTTGTTTAGGTGAACCATCCTTTAAAGCTTCAAAGCCTAATAGTTTAAATAGGGTTTGTTCAGAGATCTTTTCGTAGTGATCTTCCCCTGGCAGGTTTACATATTCTGCAAAAGACGTTAGTGGGACTAATTTGGATTTTTTTTTCTTGTTTATTTTAGCATTTGAGGCTTTTTCATAATCTTCCAACACCTTTGTTATGGTTTCCTAATCAGAGAGGTGCCAACATCTAGAGAAAGATCATTGGCGTATGCCGTAAGTTTAAAAAAACAATAAGAGCCTAGAGGTATTCCTCTGATCTTCTTGTCAATCTTTAATAATAGCAGTTCAAATGCTAGTATGTAAAGCAGAGGGAGAGAGGATCACTTTGTCTCACCCCATGCCCCACCATAAATTGAGAAAAAATGGACATGCTCCCAACAATATGAGCTACTTGACTTTTGAAGAGGTCTTTTATTATTTTTATTATTTTCTTTTCAAATTTCATTTTTTCCATTATAAGGGCTAGAAATTCGTGATTAACTCTATTAAAAGCTTTGGCTTGGTCAATCAGTAGAATCTAATGTTGTTAGTCGAAATACTTAATTTAGTCAACCATTTAGGCAATTAGTGTCTAAATATATTTTGACATGATATTATTTTTTTTTGAAATATCAAAAGTATAAATTTGACTAAATGTCTAAATAGTTGACTAAATAAATACTATGTGACTGAATGTCTAAATAGTTGACTAAATAAATACTATGTGACCAAATGTCTAAATTAAATATAAACAATAAAATTATTTATAAATTAGTGATACAAATCAAAATTGAATTAATCGATTAGTTGTAAAGTTGACAACTAATTGATTTGAATTTTACAGACCAAACATAATCGGTTAATCGATTAGTCAACCAATCGATTAATCAATTGGCCACCTAATTGATTAATTGACTAATTATCGATTAGTCAATTGGTTGTTTAATCAACCGATTATATAGGAATATTAGCCCGGCTGATTTCAGTTGCTACCTTACGTGTATTTTACCAAGTTTCGTTTCAATTAATCAATTGGTCAATCAATTAGTCAACTATTCGATTAATCGATTAGTCAATTAATCGATCGGCCAACTAATCGATTAGTTGAATAAAATCGATTAATCGATTAGTTGGATAAAATGATCTATCAACTAATCGATTGAAAAGTTTTCATCGATTTGTATCACTATTATAAATAAATTGAATATTATATTATTACTACTGCACTTTGAACTTTAAAGACAAAGCACTACTAAGTATAAATTTAATCTTAATTAGTGATAAGATATACAGTGCTTTTTTATACCTGGTTTATTTTTTTTTTTTTTTAAGCAGTCTTGTTTTTATTAATTATTTGAACTACAAAGTAAATTACACTAGTGTATATTCTACCTGTCTTATGTTCTATCTAATAATGACTCACCAAGCTAATGCCCAATGCGACCTGCCAAAACAACTTTCTGTTTTACTTCGTATTCTTACCTTGCTAAGAATTTTGTAATCTGTAAGATTAGCTCCCGATGATCATTAACTGGCCGTTGTATGCCTTGTCAAGAATGCTTAATCATTTACTTGTCTAACTTTGAGCAAAGAAGACCATGCTGGTTTCTTTCCCCATACTATCCAATTTTTGACTATATTATCCTTCGTTCTCATGATCTCTTCTTTCTCTTTCTTTTTCTTGAGTTTCCGTTCTTGACTACTTTCTGTTTGCATTCTTTTGCGAGGTCACTTATTCTCCTTTTCTGCTGCGACTTGTTCTTCTGTCTCTTTGCTTCTTCTTCTTTTATGTCTTTTGTCCTCTTTTGATATACAGTTAACCCTCCATAAATGCAACTTGTAGGGACAAGCCTACAACGTGCATTTAGAGAGGTTTGCATTTAGAGAGAGCCAATTAAATTGCAGCTTTTAAAAATTAGATTACCAAGTTTGTGTAACTTCTACTAAAACTGTATAAACTATCTTAAATACTAAAATTTGATTGGCCACGTGCATTTAGGGAGGTTAGTGTGATATAAAATGTTATTCAAGAAAACGTGTATTTACAGAATATAGAACGTGCATTTAGCACTAATAACATTTTAAGGAATAGAAAAAAACGTGCATTTAGAGAGGTATTGCATTTATGGAGGTTGGTTGACTGTATCTCTGGTCTTTTTTCAGTCCATTAACAGTTCGCAACGGAAGCTCCAGATGTGCTTGTGGAACTGCTTCTTGAACTGTTTAACTATATAGCCTGAATGTATTTTGTCGTTTTGCCCATATATCCGGTCGCAACATCTATCGCCTCTACGACTGACTTGGTTACTAGACCTCACATTAATTCTTTCCTTACGGTAGCTCTTTCCTTCAGTTGTACTCCGAACACAGTGTCCCTTACGGTTGTCACGTTTAGTTGTTTTCCATCCAACTCTGCCAGTTTTTTGATGAGTTTGCATATCTCTTTTTCAAAAGTATCCCAAAGCGGCTGTAACACTGAGCATTCAGCTAGGTGGTCCATAGTTTCCATTTCCCTCCAACAAATAATACAAGCATTATCGCTATATATACTACTATTTCTTCTATTTAATACATGCAATGTTGGTAGCAAATTATTTACACATTTAACTTTAAAAATCCAATTTCTATTTTTTTTTTTTTTATTTTAACCCGTCAGCTCACAAGGCTGTTGTGGCATGTTTGGCGCTCTTTATTATAATTCAATGTTTAATACATATCGATTCAGTATACTAGCTATTTAACTATCTATTCTAATGCAAGCGAATTTCGATCTTCACTTGTTTGAGCCCTTTATTAGTCCTGTCTTCAGGACCTTAAATTCACTTGTTAGCCTGTAACTCATGCGCCAAATCGCTGTGTCACAGGACAAGCTTTCTTTACCACACTTATACACTGCGAACATACACTAGAGTTCGTAGACGACTATCATGTGTAACCATAAAACTGCCTCTTTCTTGCCGGAGTTTTGAATATTGTCTGCGGAAAAGATGTCTTCTATCGTTTTTGGTGGAGTGTCCTCCTCCTCCAAGTTCAAATTACTATATGCTTTCTCCCAGAAGATCTTACTGACCTTACATGTGATGCCAAAATGTTCTTGGCTCTGGGTACTGCTCTCGCACCATAGACAGTTACTATTTTTATTTTCCCCCATGTGTTTGGTATGGTAACCTAGAGGGAAAGCCCCGTGGTGTAGCCTCCACATAATGACCTTTTTTATGTTTGCAATTCCATTCAGACTCAACCAGGTCGGAACGTGGTTCTTCGTTTCTTCTGTGCTATCGGTACCTGACTTCTTGTTGCTTCTGAGCGGTTTAATAACTCGTGGTTAAAATCTGCTTGCCTATCCATTGGTCCATTATAATTTCAGGTTCTTCCCATGGCCAGTTGGATCTAGCTAGGATTCTTCCTTTGACTCTTCCCCAAGCTCTTATATATGGCTTCCATACATTTGGCCAAGTTTTTAGTTTAACTGGGTTTGCATTCAGGGCCTGTAGAGGTGAAATATTTCTCTTTTTCCTTAGCTCCTTTGCGATTATATCTCTTAGTGCTACCGCCCATGTGCAGTTCTTCGTGACTAGGCTCTTCTAGACCATGATGAGTCTGGCATCAAGAAGGTCCCTTAGAATTGGGGCCCTCAGTCCTAGATCCTCATGTGACTTTTGGAAAGTAGAGTACTTAGGTGTTTAATCCAGAATGAGAGTTGGTCATTAATTTTCTGCCAGCTGCTTCCTGTCAGGGAGTTGATTACCAATATTTTTCCCCTGAAGGAGAGATTTCTTTTACCATACTTTACTAATAATCTTTTAATCTCTTCAATTTTTTTGGCCCAGAAGCCTTTCACAGGAGAGCCGACTCTTTTTAGTTTATGGCCTAAGATTTCCAGGGAGTTGTCTTTCCCACACTTGGCAAGCTTTTCCTCCTCTTCTAGCTTACTCTCTCCGCAGTTGAAGTCAACGGTATCAACTTAGTCTTTCTTTTATTTACCTTCGCATTTGAAGCGGCTTCATAAGTATGTAGAAGATCTTTTAACCTCTTTCAATCTGAGCTCGAACCCAGCCCAACAGTGAGATCTTCAGCATAAGCCGCCAATTTAAAGTATGAATTTCCCAGTGGCAAACCCCTAATTTGGTCCTTGACCTGTATTAGCAGTGGTTCAAAAGCGATTATATAAAGTAACGGCGACAGGGGGTCACCCTGGCATACCCCCTGCTAACTCTAAATGACTTTGAGATCTTGTTGCTTCCTACGATGTGAGCCTCTTGGTTTGCAAAGAGGTTATTTACCACCTTTATAAATGTGCTACTAACCCTATCAAAAGCTTTCGCTTGATCAATCAGCACCAGCCAATGTTCATCCGAAGTTTTCTACTGGCCCTCATCTACTGGCCCTCATAGTGGTAACAATATCCAGCACCGAGTCTGTGATTAGTCTACCGGCTACAAAGCCATTTTGGTGGTTAGGTGTTTAATCTTCCTGCCAAAATCTTCATAAAAATTTTTGCGTCGCTGTTGACCAAAGAAATTGGTCGCCAGTTACCAACATCTTCCAGGTTTTCCTCTCTTTTAGGTATCAGGATTAAAATGTTTTTGTGCCATGATAAAGGCATCCTGCTTTCTTTGATTACATTGTTAAACACTACCTCCAGTATTGGTGCTAGTTTTTCCGCCAGTGTTTTATAAAATTCATGGGTTAGACCGTCTGTCCCTGGTGATTTATTTCCCGGCAGTTCCTGTATTGTCTGAAGTATCTCTTCTTTTCCTATTGGATGTATCAAGGTACGGTTCCATTCTTCACCGACCTGTGGGAGGTTATTTGTAATCTTGTTCACTACCACCATGTCGATCTCTTAGGTTTCATAGAGCTTTTCATAGAAATCCCTGATGTGGCGCAGGGTGTTCCTTTCATGGCAACCGTTTTCTGGAGGTTTGATTTTATCCTGACAGCTTATTGATTTTCTGGCTTTATATTTGGTATAGAAGTATTTGGTGGAGCGTTCCCCTTTTTTTATCCATTTCACTTTCGATCTTCTGCACCAGTTCTTTCTTTAACTGGATTCTGAAAGATTCTAGTTTATGACTGGCTACTTCGTCCAAGGGGTTTTTGGCCACACTTATTGCACAATTCGTAATCTTCTTATGCAAAGTCTCGATCTTTTTCTCAGGTGGTTTCGGTCTTCTGAAAGCTCTGATAATTGACTGGATATTTAACTTACAAAGGTCCCAGTCCTGTGTGGAACTCTCCTCCTCTAGTTCCCTTATTACCTCCTCCAAGATCCTTTCATTTTCGAGACTTTCTTTATCAAGCCTCCGTAGCAGGCTATGTCCGCTTTTATTTGAGAACATGAGAGAACATTCTAGAAGCATATGATCTGAGTTTCCAAAGCATAGAGCAACCTCATTGACTAGGTGCCCATATCCTTCCTCCACAAAGATATAATCTATACAGGTAGCCATTGTTTGTCCTCCTTGAGCATTTTGGAAATACATTAAAAACGGTTCTTCCTCTGAGCAATCTGCCACATTGATAAAGTCATGTGTTAGTCCTGCTAGCAGCTTTCTTGAAGGATCGTGTTGCGGAGAGGCTTGACTGATCCGGTTATTTAGCAGGTCCAGATTGATGTTCAAATCTCCTGCCATAATATTTATTGCTCCTTGTTTTATCACCGGGTCCAAAATTTGAGAAACTTTACTCTGTCTGGGAAGTTCGTCGGCGCATAGATATTAGTGATATGACACTCTTGTCCTTTAAAGGTAAATTCTGTCTCGATAATTCTTCCCCCGTGGGTTATTTTCGTGATAAAGAATTCTATATCCTTGTTGCCTGTCAGGATTGCTGCCTTATTAGACCAAATTGCCTCGTGTATCCATTGTTTTTTAGGAAAATCTCCATGTCTTATTATTTAAGTTGGTTTCTTGCAGGCAAATGATGTCCAGTTTGTACGATTTTATCAAAGTAAACGTATTTTTTTGCTTGCCTCTGTCATTTATCCCTTTCACGTTCAAGGTTGCTAATTTGAGCTTGATAATCTGAGGCATATTAACGTAAAGGGTTTGTGTTCCCAAACTAGAGTTGGGATTGGTTCACTTTCCCCTTATGGATATAAGGGGCAGATCTCCTGCTATCTTTCTTCTTACTAATTCCTCCTTTTTTGGTAACAGGTTTCTTATACGTAACTGTTGTGAACCCATCCTCACCCAGGTCTGGAGCGTAGTGATACAAATCGAATATCGAATTAATCGATTAGTTGTAAAGTTGACAACTAATTGATTTGAATTTTACAGACCCAACTTAGTTGATTAATCGATTAGTCGACTAATCGATTAATCGATTGGCCAACTAATTGATTAATCGACTAATTAATCGATTAGTCAATTGGTCGTTTAATCAACTGATCATATAAGAATATCAACTTGGCTGTTTTCAGTTGCTATCTTATGTGTATTTTACCAAGTTTCATTTATTATTTATTCAATTAATTGATTGGTCAATCGATTAATCAACTAATCGATTAATCGCCAACTAATCGATTAGTTGAATAAAATCGATTAATCAATTAGTTGGATAAAATGATCTATCAACTAATCGATTGAAAAATTTTTATCTATTTGTATCACTACTGGAGCGTATTCTTTTTCAGCGTCCACTATAGGGAGGTCCGCCTTAATTGGTTCTGTGTTCTCATTCGGGTCTTTGAAGTTCCCAGGGTTGTCATACATTTCTGCCAACTTGTCATGAGTGGCTTCCGTTTCTTCCCGATTTGTTGCCATAGCTGCCTCTTTGTTTACGGGGGGTTGTGTTTTTGTTTGAGACTTTCCTTCAGTTACCTTTTCTGTAGCCTGTAGCTATCGCGCCTGATTCCAATTGACCGATTTGTTCATGTACTTCCATTTGCAAGTTATCTGATGTGGAAGAAGTGGAGGCCTCCTCCTCTTGCATATTATCAGATTCTTCAACTGTTGCAATGGTATTTTTCTGGTTGTAAAACCTGCTTCTTGCTGCAACGGATGCCTGGAACTGTTGGCAATCTTTCCTAATGTATCACTCCTTCTCACAGAAGTAACAGACTTTGGATACTGATTTTCATTCTGCCATAACCTTATTGTCTCAGACATGAGTAAACCTGGGTATCCTAGCCTCAAGGTCATAGTCTTCCGTAGTTTCAAAAACAACCATTCATTGGTCAGTAGTGTGGGGTGTTCCATCGATTAGCAACGGCTTAATTGACGTAACTTTCCCAACCCTCTTAAAAGCTTCTAGAAGAGCCTCCGAGACCTTTTCCTTCTTGCCAAGTGGGACATTTCTGCATCTAATCGACAGGAAGGTTTTTCTCGTATCCATTGGAATGTACCCAAAGTACGTTCTATTTAGTATCTCAATGCCTTTCGTTGCGTACTGTTTCAGGGTATCCTTATCATTGAAAGTAATTTCTAGGTGTGTTCTGCATCCTCTTGTAAAGTGTTGCTTTGCTGCGCAGATATCGAATCCTGCTGTTTTGAATAACAATTCCATAATTTCATTGAATGAGCAGAGTAGATTGCTTATTTCAACTATTAATGCATTTTCATTCATAGACTTGATTGTCCTCTGGGGTGAAAAAGACGAAAAAGTCGATCTGCCTCTTTTCAATTTCGAGAACAGGGAGGTCCATTGCCTATACTGTGTAGAACCTTTTCCTTTGGGATTCCCATCTTTGCGAACTTGCTCATGTGTGGGTTCCGACGAGGTTTCTGCCTTACATTCTGTGCTCGTGGTTTCTTCCAAGTTGAAAAATTCTACATCTTCGTTGAAAAATTCCTCTCTTGATGTTTCATTTGCCGCTTTCATGTTTGACGACCTAATTTCAGTTACTGCAGTATCGATGTCTTTTGTTGCTTGCTCTTCTGAGAAAGGGGTGTAACATTTGTAATATCTTTTAGACTATTTGTATCTTCTATCATCATGTCGTCCCAGCTTTCTTTCTGTGTTTCAATCTCGCTACGTGTGACAGTAGGGGTATTTTTCGATGTCGAGTTGACTGTACTGTTTGTTTTGCTGTGTGTTTGTTTAGCTTGTTGTTTTCTTTGTTCATCCCATTTGACGTGTCCGGTTGGTTTGTTTTTTTTCTTTTACCCATTGTTTCCACTTCGTCCATACTATAAGTCACCTCTAGTCTACTTTTCTTGTTCCCGTAGGGACAAGCCCCTGTTCGTTGTGATTTGTAAACTTTTCTGTTAAGATGTGTGCTTGTATCTTTGAAAAATAAAATACCCATCTCTTGCTTTATATGGTCAGGAGAGAGTGTGTGTAGATCACTCCAATCTCTATTTTCTATACTACTTCTACATTTCTGTCCCTTAACTTTTTCGATATTCCTCTATACCTCTTTCCACATTACCATATCTTTTCCATTTCGTGATGCTTTTCAAACGTGACCACTCTACATCTATACTGACTTCCGTGAGCTGTGTAATAAAGCTTCTCGTTCCATTGTTCACTCTGATGTTTTTCTATTTCAACTCGGTGCATGCCCCCCTGTTCCATGGCCATTTGGGTGATAAAATTCTGTTGCCTAATGCACCTTCTTTAGCTAACTTGTCGGCTGCTTCATTCTCAGGGATTCCGCTATGTCCTTTAACTTTTTGAAGTCTTAGCTTTGGCTTCTTAATCTGTACCAATCTGTTTATGTGTTCTAGCAGGCATAGATTTTTCCTTTTGAGTATCTTACTATTTTTCCCTTTTGTCATGCCTGCTTAAATCGCCTGAATTGCTGCTGCACTGTCCGTGCATATAGTGACTGCTGCTTCTGCTAGTGCGACAAGTAAGGCCGACCATATAGCCGCAAGTTCTGCTCTAGTAGAAGAGAGCCAGTCTCTGATTGCACCTTGAAACCTTGCAATCACTTGCTTGGGTACTTTTTCCTTTTCACTTCTTATGGCTACCCAACTGAGGCCCATTCTTCTCTTTTCTGGATCCTCCTCACTATTTATTAGTGAGCCATCAGTGTAGAAGCAAATTGATTTCCGCTGTGCACAGTCTTGTGCGATTTCAATAAGTTTTCTTGTTGTTTCAGAGTTTTCAAGAGAGCTTTCAATCAACTCTCTTTCCAATGTGGAAACTGCAATGCTCTCAAACTGTCGCTCGTTTGCTTCTGTACTTGTGGCATCCATTTTTCTTCCATTATTCACCATAACATTCGTAAAGTAACTTAGTGGAGTTGTAATATACCGGCTATGGTCGTCCGAATGCGCCATTTCAACTAACTTTGCATCAAATGCAATACTCCTGTTTTTCTGACCTCTTTTTATTAAGCAGGAGTTTTCGTGATTCTCTTCTTCTACCTGGTTAAGTTCACAGCCCGTACACCTATTGATAACTAGGCTACTGTCACGCATTCTCTTTCTGGCCTGCCAGTGCTCTATTACAAGATGCTTTTTATAATTTTTCTGAGCTACTCTTCCTATTTCATGCCCTTCTCTTGTCTTCACGAGGACCCAGTCTTTTACTTTCTTGTCTTCATTTATTTTGGACAGTGGAATTATAGGACTAAGCATATTAAACCCACTTATTTCATAGGGCACCTTTAATTTTCTGCTACCGGCCTCCATTAGAACTAGCTCTTCTATTCTTGCAAACCATGCCGGTTTTCTTCCTGCTGCATTTTGCTTTTTACTTTTTTTGAGCTGTTTCCATGTGCCCAGCATACCTCCAGTGTAATCAATTAATTGTTCGAGAAAGAATAACCCCATGTTCTTCTCCCGGCAGAAGCTAGTTAGGGCTTTTTGATTTAACAGACTTGCAATTTCTGTTCCTTCTTCTGCTAACTGGCCATTTCCTCCGAGCGCAAGTTAAGGTTCATTCTCCTCACCTCTGTTAAAATTTTGTAGGCAAGATTATGTTTGAGTTTAACTGCTTCTAGTCTTGGTAGCTCAAGTATTGTGATACATGATCCACTTTTCTTGTTATTCAAATGCTTTCTAAGCTCCATAATATGATGTGCCATTTGGTTTTGCCATAATGTTCTTAAGCCCACCAGATTTTTATGCGAAAAATTGAGCTCACAGCTGTTGAGGCCATGTCTGATTTATTCTTTATCACCATCATAATCGGGCTCTGTAATCTATCGTACTGGTCTCTTTTTAGAATACAATGCTGCAATTTGTACTTGAGCCGGGAGATAAGTACACAGTTATTAATGTATACTAGCTGCGCCAAGGATGCACGCTTTTTGCTAATTGCCCTTATGATGGTGCTAACTTCTTTTTTGACTAGGTTCATTGTATGATGGTGTTGGGGCTACTAGATAGCCAAATGCTCAGAAAACGCGTGGACTTATTCCTTTTTTTCTCCGTTATTTTTTCCCTGTTTGTCGTTTCATATTCAATAAATCTTGGTTCTTTGCTTCTTATACCTGCTATGAGCAGTTCTGACTTTTTAGTGTTAATTTCGATATCATTTAGTGTGTAAAATTCTGTTGCAATCTCTAGAATTTGCTCCATTTCTGCTCTATTCCGTGCGATGAAGATCGTATCATCGGCATATGCAATAACCGGAACCTGTATATGTTGAGCTTTGTATTTTATAGTTATTGTATGGGTTGTAGTGAATAACTCAGTACACACAGGTTCATATTCGTGCCGAAGGCACAGGATTTAAATATGAACCCGTGTGTGTAATGGGTTATTCAACACCCATATAATAACTATTTTATTGCACGGTGTCTGACGTAACAATCCCGTGCCAATAAGTTAATGAAAAAAGCACGGGTTGTTACATAAGACCCGTGCAATAATTGTTGGTATGAAGGTCTGTTGGCCACTGTACCACTAGATCATAACCGAATTCTTGCTGATTCTGTATTTCAACCAGGAGTGGGTCGTAAAATATTCTCCAGATCAGAGAAGAAATAACCTCCCCTTGATCAATGCCATCCCCTGCTATTATATCTGGTTTATAAAAAACACTCTATTGTTGGAATATTAAGGAATTTTGTTCTACTCTTGACCTTGTTTATAATTTATAATAATTTTTCCAGTTGGGAACTTCCAAATGCTTGAGATAAAATGACCTGCATTATGCTAGCATACTCGCATAAAAATATATTTGCGAAAATTATATGCATGGTTTCAAAATTCGTATGCATTATTATACTAGTTCTAATAATAATAGACAGATTTAGACATTTGTTTAGAGGTAGCTTTATGTAATGAAGGAGTAATAAATTAATCATTTGAATGAAGTCTATAATAATAACAGGTAATAAATTAATAAGTTGGTGCAATTTATAGACATTTAATTAGTCGAATAATCAGTCTGTCCGGTCTCATACTGATTATTCCTAATCAGTCCTGGACCCAGTCCAGTCTAACTTTTTAAAAGATTGCCAGCCTTTGGGCCAAGATAGACCGGACAGACTGATTAACAGCACTAATAGAAATAGGTTCGCTATCCAAACAAGCTCAAGTATTCATACTTTAAAATCAATACCTATGACAAAACCTCTAGTCTAGGACTGATTATTTGAACCCATACCAATCATTCTCACAACCTGCTAAACGCATAAACTACTGACCTCCCAGTTCCAAAATTTCCTAAACCCAAGGACCTAAACCACACCTTGACTAATACATAAAAACACAAGCATAATAAAGATATCTAACATACGCCCAGTATTATCCTTAGCATCTGTTTCAGGTCTCTGTAGTTGCGGAGTCTAACTAATCACCAATAAAGTCCTTGCACTGCTATTGCAGCCACGGGCATTTTACCAATAGGTCTTGTACAGCGCCATGTAGCCTAACTATCTATTAATAAGGTTCTTGCACTGCCACTGTAACTGCTCCGCAATTGCAATAGCAGTGTAAGGACCTTATTAGTGGATAATTAGGCATCACCTAAACATCCACTAGGGTTGTGGCCCAAACTCTTTTTTTTAGTTACGTTGTTTCTACTTAGTTTGGGTTTGGAAATCGGTATTTCTACCTAGTTTGGGTTCATACCCAAACCCAAATATGTATCCCATTTCGGTATATAGAAAACGAAAAGAACTTCATACTAAAAAGCTTACAAAAACTATTAATGCACTCAAAAGAATTTATCTCTTTTTTTTGAAATTTCCCTCAGCGCAAACTGGGGTTGCTATTGGCGATCTTTATTTATTATATCTTTAATGTGCTCTAAATACATATAAGGAATCTATATCTACCTCTTTTTTCTTCTGCTTACCCGCCAAATTGAACAGCAATTGCCTAATTTCCGCCTTTAGTCTTGCTTTCGTCCTATAAGCTATTTCCGATCTTGTGAGACATTCCCCTCCCATTTGGCTTTGGTGTAGATACACCAAATTTTGTAACAGGCTTGTATGTGCAACCATTGTGTGGCACATTTACTTTCTTTGCTCGTCCAATGACTTAACGAAAAGATCTTCTGCTTTGACGCGGGGCGCCTCGCACCAGTGTTCGGCTTTATGAGTCTTAACGCCTCATCACACACAATTTCACTGCTAGGACATTCTACAGCAAAATGTTCAATGGTCTGTTCTTCGTTCGGGCACCAAGGACAACTACCATTGTTTAATCAATCTGTATGCTTCAATCTGTACCCCAGCGGGAGGGCCTTTGATTATACATGAGGACGAAAGCATTTCGGTGTTCTAAAACCCGAAATTAAAATTTGAAGACGAAATTTATTTTGATCTATTTTACTTGAAAGACGAAATTATTTGATACTTTTTTTGAATAGACGAAATTATAAGGAACATATCTATATAAATTTTATTTGTTCTTCCTTATAAAAAATTTTAATTTTCTCTAATGAAGACGAAATAGGCCTTTTTCAAAAATCAATTTCGGTGGCATCACTACTTGTGATACAGACGCCAATAAAGATCCAGTTTCTTAAATTGTATCTCTCTTGTAAGAATCCAATCTGTGCTATATTCGTTTGGCAGGCCTACTCTCCCTGTATTACTCGTGGTCTCTTGTTCAAGGCTTCAGTTGCCTTCGTTCCCTTTTAATTTGCCTACCACGAGATCATCTGGGTCCCATGGCCAATTTCTTGTGGATTGTATACTCCCTTTTACTCTTTTCCAGGCCCTTAGATGTGCTCTCCATTCTGCCAGCCACGCCTTTATGCTTATGTCTGTTCCATGTAAGGCCCATACTACTCTATATTCCTCTTTTCTCTGAGTTTGTTGTTAATTCTTTCTCTTTCGTATTTTGCCCAATTCGATCCCTGGTACATAGTTTCTTCCACATCATCACTAGTCTAGCGTCCATTAAGTTTTTCAGTATCGGGGCTCGTAAGCCACCATCAGCATAGTCCTCTTGAAACTTGGCATATTTAGAAAACATTTTGGACTTATTCTTTATCCTATTTGATATCATATTGTTGAGCTCTGATAATTGCTTTCTATTTGGTATTAAAATGTATACGGCGTACCAAACTTTTGATCAAGATCTTTCCCCTAAACGAGAGGTCTCGGAGCTTGTATTGATCTATTGATTTTTTTAATTTTTTAATGACCCGTTGCCATAGGCCTTTCTTTGGCAAGCTGTCCCTTTGAATTTCATATCCTAAAATCCTTAACATGTCTTGTTCCTTCACCTTATTGTATTGTTCTTCCCCTTCCAGAGTCACCCTTTCCACTGTAGGGGTTAAAGGTACCAACTTTGTTTTGTTTTTATTTATTTTAGCATTTGAGGCTTTTTCATATAGCCCAAAAAGGTGAATCATGTTATTCCAGTCCAGTGCCAAACTTATTCCAATTGAAAGGTCATCAGCATAAGCTGACAATTTGAACCTATGTCTGCCTAGGGGGATCCCTACGACCTTTTCATCCAGTTGTCTTAAAAGTGGTCCAAACACTAGGATATACAAAAGAGGGAATATGGGGTCACCCTGTCTTACACCTCTTTCCACTTTGAAGGAACTTGATAGTTCATTTTCTCCAACGATATGCGCTTCTTGTTGACTGAACAGATTCATCACCAACTTTATGGCTTTTTGTTCAAAGTTCATTTTACCAAGTATATACTCTAAGAACTTGTGGCTTACCCTATCGAATGCCTTGGCCTGATCCACTAACAGCATCCAATGCAGGTTGGTCTGTTCCCTCTGATTCCTAATAGTCGTAATAATATCCAGTGTAGTGAATTGACCTGTCTAAAAAATCTTCACCCGGGTCACCTGACGGGTGGACTATGTGCCACCCGGGTGGAAACAGGGCAGTCCAAAAAAAGGCACCACCCAGGTCACCCGACAGGTGACCCGACGGGTCACCTGGGTCAATTAAAAAAAATCTCTGGTACTTAATATGACTAGTGATTTTGACCCGGGTGGGTGTAACCTATAGTTGGTGGTAGAATTAATTTTACAAATAATACTGTTACGGCATTGCCGTATTTTTTGCCGTAATTGCTGTGAGCCGTAAAGTCGTAATACCATAATGCCATAATGCCGCCGTTTATTAAAATTCTGTACTGCATTATGGTTTCTTTTAAATAATATACTATTAAATATTTTTCGAATTTTATTCTGTTGACTTCATTGATTTTGTACATGTAATGACTATGAATAAAGGGGTAGGTCTAGGTTTTATTTTAACTTAAACGTCGTGATTTATTTTTTTTGGCCAATTAGACCAGTCTATAAGTCATTGTTTGAGAGCATCTTTAGCGAGCTAATTGATCGGAATGACACAGCATTTATGGCTTATATATGCATACATACTTACGTGTTTAAAATTTATTATAACTATTGTATTCTGCTGCAGAATACACTTTAAATAACTTTTATGTTACCGATTAATTAATGTAAATGAAATGATGTATTGCAAATAATAACATATTCATCAGTTTCCGGTTTGGAGTGAATTAATTACTTAATTATAACATTATAATATTATACCGTAGTTACGGTATCACATTGTTACAATGTTATTGCGACATGGCATTGCGGCATTACAGAATTGTGGCATTATAGAATATCACATAAGTTCTCTTAGAAATTTGGTTTAATTTGCATAATCGATTTAAATTTGTATCGGGTCTCTGCCTGTGGGTGACCCGTGGGTTGACTCACGGGTCACCTGCGGGTTGACCCACCCGTTTTCACCCGGGCTGTTACAACTTGACCCGGGTCACCCACCCACCCGCGGGTGACCCGGGTGACACCTACCCAGGTCAAAACACTAATCCAGTGCCGCATCCGTAATTGACGAACCCCTGCTAGTGTTCTGGTATTATCTCATTGCAAATTATATTGAGGCGTTCTGCCATGATCTTTATAAATATTTTTGCATCGTAGTTAACCATTGAGATGGGATGCCAATTCTGAATTTCCTCTAAATTCTCGGCTTTCTTTGGTATTAGAATAATTAGGCTCTTATGCCAGGAGTGAGGCATTTTACTTTCGCTTAGTACCTTGTTAAAGACTTTCTCTAATACCGGGGTTACAGTTTCTATTGTTCCTTTGTAGAATTCGTAGGTCAACCCGTCTGTCCCGGGTGACTTGTTGGTTGGTAGTAATCTGATAACTTGTTTTATTTCTTCCTTGGTGATCTCTTTCAGAAGTTGTTTGTTCATATTTTCCGTGACCTCAGGAGGGCTCCATACTATTTCTTCCATTGCATTGTGGTCTATCCCTTCTTTCTTATATAGACCTTTATACTAGTTTCTTATGTAATGTAGGGTATCTATACCCCTTTCTCTCTCAGACTCCGGCACCTTTATTATCTTTTGGCATACCTTACTTTGTCTATTTTTGAAGCATGTGAAAAATATCTTATTGACCTTTCTCCTTTTTCTGCCCATCTCGCCTTAGATTTAACGGCCCACTTCTCTGCTAGTTTTGTTACTTTGGAGCTCACCTTAGATTCTAATTCCCCTATTTGGGCTTGTACTTAATTCCCCCTATTTGTTTTTGCTTGCTGAGTTTTGAGCATTGTCAATTTCTTATTTTATTTTGCTATTTCATCTTCTGGTCTTTTTTGCATTCTAAAAGCTCTTGTGATTGACTGTATGTTGATTTTACAGTTATCCCAATCTTGCACTAACTCCTCACACTTTAGTTCTTCCAAAATTTCAAGGCGCAGTTTTTTATTTTTCTAATTTTCTTTTCCTCTTCTGTAGACGATCGAAGTTCACCGAACATTCTAACAATAAATGGTCTGAGTTCCCATACCAGGTTTGGACCTCCGAAATGCAATGTCCATATTTTTTGTCTATAAAAATATAGTCTATACATGTTCCCATTGAGTTATTGTTACAGGTATTTTGGAAGAAGGTGAGGAATGGACTTTCTTGCGCGAAATCTGCAATATTATAAAAACCTGCTATTTTATTTGCCAGGATTTCCTTTGAATTGTCTCTTTGTGGGGTAGCTTGGCTAACTCGATTCTTTTCTGGGTTTAGATTAGTGTTCATGTCCCCTGTAATTATATTTATATCCTCTTCGCTCAATTTTGGAGACCATTCACTGAAGAAGATTACTCTATCCTCTAAGATGGGTGGTGCGTATACGTTAGTTACGTTATAATACCGTCCTTGATATGAGAATTTGGTCGTAATGATTTGTCCACCTTTTTCACCTCCATCTTCTTAAATTGTATGCTATGTTTACCGGCTAGAATTACCGTTTTTTCTGTCCATATTGAGTCACACAGCCATTGTTTTTTGAGAAAGCTTCTTTTTTTCTCGTCATTTAAATTTGTCTCTTGCAACATTATAATATCCAATTTGTATGATTTTAACAATGTAAAAGTTCTTTGTTGTTTACCACTATCATTTAACCCTTTTACGTTTAAAGTGGCTATTCTAATTTTGGATTCTGTCATTTTACGCAAAAGGTTTTTGTACCCATCTTAATGATAGTTTCGACCACCCTTGCCTCTCTGGGCCTTGTAGAGTGCATTCCTTACCGGGTTTGACCCGCCATTGGTATTTCCTTTTTTCTTTTTTGATTGTGTCTTTTTATGAGTCACCATAGTGAACTCTTCCAACTTAGTGTCTTCATAATTTGCTATATTACTAATTTCGGGCATTCGTATTCCCACTAACGCTTCTACTGGGGTTTCCACCATCGATAGCATAGGAACTTTTGCTTCGGGTCCATAACCTATTAAGGCTAATTCATCCTTTTGTTCTACTTCTGTCTGTTCTAGATTGGCCTCTGCCTTATTTTAAATTGATGACCATGTTTGTGTTTATTTGCTCCTTTGAGCTTGTATCATGTGGCTCTTCCACTGTGTGTACCACCGTTTCTATTTCGGCAATGTGATCTTCCTTTATGTCCTTTTTGGGGGCGATCGTCGTGTCAGCTTCCCATGTCATTTTTCCATATTTATTTCTATCTCTCCTGGAATCAGTTGTTCATATGGATCCCTCGCTCTATATTTCAGTAAACGTTGTCTATGTTCTACAGAATCTTGGAACTCCTGACTAGAGTTTGGACCGGGATATCTGTTTATCCGTTTATCAGTATCCTTTTTGTAAAAGTTGTATCCGGATAACTGCTAGTTTTTAATTTACAGATAACCGGATAAACTCTACAGTTATCCGGATAACCCTTACGGATACCAGATAATCCCCAGATATCCAGATAACCGGATAACTTATGGATATATGAATAGGGGTTTCATAATTATGACGTTTTTGAAAATTTTTAAATAGTATTTTTACTATTGTATTATTAATCAGAAAATAAAATAAAATTTTTTATTTATACACTTTAAATATTTCCCATATTATTAATTATGATTATAAATGAAGTTCCTATGATTATTGCCCCCGGATATCAGACTTCCTATCGCAAAATTTACAATAACCAATTGTATCTTTTTAAATATACCCGGGTCTAATATTAGATTTTAATTTTGGTGGGGTATAAGTGACCCGGGTCTTTTATATGGCAGTTTTACAGTACTAATTTTCTGTGAATTGGCTAGATAGCATATGGGGTGCCTGCAATTTTTTTGAAAAATGAGTTTTTATTAGATTCATGTAAATTTCAACATGGTTGACATTTTTCGATTATAAATGAAGGTCGATTTACATAATAAAAAACGGAGGTAATGTAAAAGAAAAATTACACGAGTCTGCCTAAGGACAAGCACATCACAAGATTACCTGATAGTCACCTGTTATATTTAACCAATCAAAACCGTGAATTTGCTTAATCCCAGTTCAGTCCGAAAATCAAAACAAACGATTAAACTCGATTATCTCAAAATAAGCTATATGACAAAATGGGCCTTTTTAATATGAGTCACTCCATATGAGTATTACCAAGAAAAAAAAAAAGAGATTTTGGGATTCAATTTTATCATTGATTATTTATCAAATTCATCCTTTAAAAAATCCGATACTAATCAGCAAAGCTCATTTACACACGTATTTAAACAGCTATAATGATAAATAACGATTCTCTAATTTACTGTTAGTCGCACAATGATGAGAAAGTGGTGGCAAAATTAGGCACAAAAGAAAAAATTAAGGGGTGTTTATCTAAAATAAATTTATGTTCTAAAAACTCTTTCTTTATAGATAAACACAATTATTATTATTTTTTTAACCCTAGTCCTTTACACTAGGGGCGCTTGATGGCACTCTTTTATTAAGGTCATATGATTTTCCAATTACATTTCTATTTTATAATATATTTTGTGACCAGTTATACAACCTAATTCTGTACTCAGTTACCCGGATTTCCCTCATTTTGGTTACCCAGTCCGCCGGCGGTGTCTTCTGTTTTCCAACTTCTTCCGGAACCTCAGGTCGTTCGTACTGGCCAGGGCGCAGACGAGACATAAGAACATCTCAGTACTTCCTTCCGAAGTTTCAGCTTCTAACTTCAGCCAGAACCTCTAGTCGTCTTACCGACCGGGGCAAGGACACGGCAGATTCTTGGTACTTTCTTCCTTCGGCCTTCTAAAGTTTTTTGGTCTCCTTCCGTTTCGGGTTAGGGCTGAGCCCATCCTGAGTTCATCTGAGATCCTTTTCCTTTATCGGGTTAGTGCAACTTTGCCATTTTTTATCATGTTACTGTTCAACCGGAATCCCACCGGAAGTATACATTTATTCAACTAGAATTCCACTGGAAGTATCCATTAGGTCCAAATTTTAGCAGCACAAACACACTAATGTAGTTAAATTAACCAACCGCAGTCCTAGCATTCTAGTTCAGCCCATCCTCTCATAATCGCATATAGTTTTTTGTCATGTCCACTAGTAGGGGTTGAACTGCAACCTTACGTTTGGCGACCTGGGAGTGTAACCACTTACGCTATCGGCCAGCAGGTCACACAATTATTTTACAAAACTCGCTATATTTTTTTAAAAACTAATCAGGTTCTTCAAGGGCTAAGTCCCTTGCACATATGAAACGTAAACTTAAACAAGACAGTACAAAAATGTCTGGCATAGACAAAGCAGTTTATGACAGGAAAATCAAGAAGGCAAGAACTTCAGTTACTGAAGAAGAAAACCTGAACGCTATCTGGAGAACATGTTGTCAAATAAAGAAAATGAGGAGCTATTCCAAACTGTGGTTAAAGACTTAGACAATATGGTTAACACCATGAGTAGAAGTGGTTTGCAAGAGGATATGATGCTAAACAACGATGGAAAAGTTGAACAAGCAACGCTAGTCAAAGGAAAAAACAGTTTGTTTACTCAAACAAATAACACATCTCAAGTCCTGGCAAAACAAATAGTACACGTGTCTAATTCAGACAACAACAGTGAACATGTGGTTGAACACGTGATCTTCCAATCAAGCTAGTTTAATGGCCAGGTTAAGCCTAGGCAATGGTCAAATCTGTTCTCTAAACTCGAGAGGGGCAAAGCAACCTTCTTAACCTATGCTCCAAGAAAAAGGATACATACCAAAAATGAAAATGCATTGATATTTGAAGTACACAGTTTGGAAAACATTTCCACTACAGATATTGTTGAAGCAATGGTAACTAAAGTTGGAGAAGACCTTATTGCAGCAAAACCAATTTTTACCAAGAACAAAAGATCCCTGCTGCGGAAGGTATTACGGTTTTTAAGCAAACCTTACAGGGGTACATCCCAATAAACATCAGACGAAATTTTTTATCAGTCCGACTTCGCAATATGCCTATGGGTAGAAAAGATTTTATTTCAGACCAAATTAAAGAAGCCTTTCAGGATATTGGCAATATCTCTCTTCTATTAAGCCGTTGGTCTATAAGGGCACTTCAGTGCTTACAGATCAATGGGTGGTAATTTTTAAAACAACAGATGACACAGATCTGGCATCACGAATCTCTAGATTTACACACATTTGGAACCAGAAAGTTACAACTGACTGGAGAGAAGCCCAAAAATGTGTTACTTTTGCGATAAAACAGGACATATCAAAAAGGAGTGTCAAGAGTATAAGGTGTCAGTCAAACTGAAAAAATACAGAAAAAACATAAATTGCAAAGAGCACAAGAACGTAAGCAATTACGAAGCCAGGAACAGTCACTACCATTAAGTATTGAAAACCCATACAATGAGGAATTTAAGAATGTTATGCTTATTGATTCACCAGTATCAGATTTAGCTACGCCCAGCATGGAAGTAGATAAAGAAGTTAAAATGGAGGATCAAACGGCCAGTGTAGCAGAAACCTCTGCTTCATCTAGTTCTAGTAAGGTGGAGAATCAAATGGCTAGTGTAGCAGAAACCTCTGCTTCATCTAGTTTAGTAAGGAAATAAAGTAGAAATAAACTCCACATCTATTGAGGTTGACATCAGCCAGAAAAGTGTAGCAAAAGATCCTTTGGTATCATTTTAGACCAAGGACAGTAGTACAAAAGGTATGCTGAAACACATTAGTTACCTCGAAGAAAAAAGCAAAAAGCAATGCCAGGAAATCAGTTACAGCTATAAACAGGGTTAGGTCTAGAGTCTTATCTGGACATAAAGTCAACAGGATCTAATCTAATGCTACACCCCACTTTTATTAAATGGTTAACAAACTTAAACTAGCTACTTTGAATGTCAAAGGGCTGAACAATTTGGATAAGGCACATCAAACACTTACATTGTTAAATTCATATCATTTAGACTCAAGAAACTAACTTAGAAAATGTTAATACAAGAAACTTTTTGCAGCAGTAATGGGGATACAGTTCATACTGGTCTTCCAAAACTGCAATCTTAGCAGGGAACAGAAATATTATTTTAACCAACCCAAGGGAAACACACAGTGGTCGAGTAACAGAAGCAAACATTACTTACAAGCAGTGTTGTCACTTGGACGTTTTTTGGACATTTTGGACATTTTTTCAAATTAAAATTACTTAAAATTTTATTAAGATAATCTATTTTAATTTTTCACCAATGAGTCCAGCACCTAAAAAAATATATAATTATATATTTTTTTAAATTATTTTGTTGATTAGTTAAATATGGGACATAGGCTTGGACAATCTTGGACGTTGGACAAAAAACATAGTATGAACACGTCCAAGTGACAACACTGCCTACAAGCACCTTAAGTTCCAATTAATCAATGTATACGCACCTCTGAATATAGGAGAGAGAACAAGTTTCTTTAATAATTGGTTTCCAAGAATAGACGAGGGAGGTATTACTATCCTTGCTGGGGATTTTATACAAATTTTGACCCTCATGGGAATAGAATGAGTCGATCACCTCCATCAAATGATCCTACAAGGAAGCTGTTTTCAGATCTAACAGCAGAATATATTGACACTGCATTAGCCACAGCTTGCGCAAAGCCTTTTATAACATATCACCAAAACATAAGAGGTGAACACATAATGGCTACAAGGTTGGATTACATCTTTATTGATGCGAACTATGGGCATTACGTTAAGAGAGTTGCTACCCAAACCATTTGCTAGTGGAATGTGAATTGCACTTAGCTCTAGAAACTCCAAAGGCCAAACAATGGAGATTCGACAAAAAAAGCTGGCAGAACCAACTTCATAGAGTGAAGGTAATCGAAGAAGTCCAAAGCATCACAAACTTTTCAAGGTGGGACCTTCACAAGTGTAGGATCCAATCCATAATTAGAGCTTTTAGACCACAACACTCACCGGAAAAAAGAATTCAAAAGTTACAAAAAAAGCTGACTAAAATAAATAACGAAGCTTCTGGAAGAGAAAGATCTGAACATTCATTAGAAATGAGTAAGCATATTAATGCTCAGCTGCAAGAAGAGCTTCAAGCTCTTTCGGATAAATGGCAAACGAGATCTAATGCAAAATGGGTTGAAGAGGGATAAAAATCTACCAAATTTTTCTTCTCACTTTACAAAACCAGAAATAGTACCTCTGCAAATAACAAAATTCAGATACCATGAAAAATATCTATCAAGACATATATAGAGCAGAAAATAATGACTCTTCAGTATCAGAATTCTTCATCCAAGGTTTGCCGCAGCTTTCATCACTCCAGAACCAAAGGCTATATCTGAAGAGGAAGTTGGTAATATTATAAACCAACTCCCAAATAATAAATCTCCTGGTTCAGATGGTCTTACATATGAATTTTATAAAGGAATTAAAGAGGAAATAGTCCCTATACTTACAAGTCTCTTTAATTATCAGTTGGGAAATGGCTTAGTATCTAGGACATGGACCAAGAGCATTATTACCCTGATTCCAAAAAAGTCAAATAATCTTGAAAATATAGACAACTGGTGACCAATATCTCTTACAAGCTGCGATGTTAAAATTTTTATGAAGATCCTGGCCAATAGGATTAATACAATTTGTGAATCGATTATTGGACCATCACAACAGGCATTTATAAAAAGAAGATCAATCATGGATGCTGCATTAGACATTATTACTACAATGAGGAATCAAGTAGATCAATCAGCTAGCCACTGGTTGTTGCTGCTTGATCAGCAAAAAGCCTTTGACCGAATAAGTCATGACTTTATCCTGCTGGTACTTGAGAGAATGGGATTTGATACCATGTTCATTAATATTATTAAAAATCTTTTTAAGCTCCAGACAGCACATATTGCAGATTCCAACCTCATTTCGGAGCCAATAAGAGTAGAAAGAGGGGTTCGACAAGGGGACACACTTTCACCTCTTCTGTATATTTTAGCATTAAACCCACTCATTTTTAAAATTCAAGAAAATTACCCATAGGTCGATAGCGTAGTGGTTGCGCTCCTGGGTTGTTAGTCGTCTAAACACAAGGTCGCCGGTTCTAGCCCCATTGGGAACATAAATTCTACTCAAAATCACAAGAAGGACAAGCTGAACTAGGATGCAGGGACCACGGTTAGCTACACAGCCACAGTTGCCAGTTGCAGGTGTATGTGCTTAATTTGGATACTGTACTTCCGGTGAAATTCTGGTTGAACTTGGATACCCTCGGACCAGGATGAATCGGAGTAGTCTGCCCTAATGAGACGAATTCTGTGATAGTCCCGGAGACGAAAAAGTTCAGGAAGAAACGAAATGGGCCAGGAGTTGAGGATATTTCCGGTTAAATCCTCCGGTAGAAGAAAAAAAAAAAAAAAAAAAAAAAAGGGTCAACCGAGTAAAACCGGTTGGGACATTAAAATGACAATTGGAGGCTTAGTACCGTTTAGCCACGATAGAAATAAAAATAGTAATCCCGGTTGGGATATCTAGAATTAGGATCAATACTGTAAAAAGTAAAAATATGTTGTACACAAAAACATGTAGGGGACCTTGTTAGGGAGGCCCTGTCAATTAACATAGACCTTAATAAAAGAGCGCCACTCAGTGCCCCTAGCACATAGTGACTAGGGTAAAAAAAAAAAAACAAAAAAAAAATTCAAGAAGAACTAAATGGAATAAAAGCAGCAGGACAATCCTTTAAAGTTACAGCATACGCTGATGACTTGACAGTAGGAATTGGATCCCTATCAGACTGGGAAAAGCTTGTGGTACTTCTTCAAAAATACGAACTAGCCTCTAATGCAAAGATCAATTAAAGAAAATCAATTTTAGTACCACTTACCAACATGGCCAAAGCAACAATTTTACTAGACCCAAATCTTTTCAAAGTAGCTGAGGATGGTGCCTCGCTCAGGATTTTGGGCTATGAGATTGACTCTGGGGGCACTCCTAAAAAACAATTGTGGGAAAACTTAACTCAAAGGAAAAATTCTACTTACAAAAGCCCTTCTTATTTCTAAAATCTGGTATCTAGCATACTTGCTCCCACCTAAAAAAAACAACTTGACAAAATTAATGTTCTGATCTCCAATTGGATTAAGAACAAATCCAAGCTACTTCCACATTACTCAGCTTTTCAGCTGGATTACAACAGGGGAGGGTTAAATGCCCCTGTTCTTAAAGATACACTTGATGCTAGGCTTTGTTCAATTTGGATAAAGCTTTTGACAGCTAATAGCTTTTGGGCCAAAGTTGAACAAACACTAATTTCACAAAGAATACAAGATAAAAGGAAAATCTCGATAGTAACAGCTTTAAAAACACTTCAAATAAGGCTTAAAGGATGGCCGATGCTTGGCAACCTTACCTAACAGCCTAGAAACGACTTAAGAGCACAATAGAGTCTTTTAATAACTGGCCATAGGAAATTACACAATTAAAGCTATGTGGTCAACTAGGGGATCAATTCATGGTCAAGAAAGCAACTGAATTTCTAAGACAGTACTCGATCAAGCATACTGCAGCACAAACTCCAATAGCCTCACAAGACAATCCTCTAAACCACTATGGTTGGATGGAAAGTAAGGAAATATTGAATAAAAAGAAGGATATTTTTTGGCGGTTCCAGAATAAAGCACTTCCACTAGGCTATCGACTTATGCACATAGATAAAGATATAATAGATGGAAGCTGCCCAAGCTGCCCAGAGGAAAAACAAACACCAGATCATTTTGCATTGAAATGTAATATCAGTCAAACAATTTGGAGGATAGGTTACTCCTTTTTGAAGAATTCGTCATTACACTCAATCCCACAAAACATGGAAGAGATCTTTACTGCTCAGAATATACAAAATGGTGGAAAAGAAGAGCAGCAATATGGCTGCATATTAATATTGTGTACGAGATATGGTATTGGTACACACAAGCTCAGTGGGGAAATAACAATATGAGAGAAGAAGTTGTGAAAAGGGTAGCCAAAGCTAGGCTTAGGAAAGTCTTACGGTCTTAAACAAGACCCATAAGAGCAAATCAAAGGAAAAGATAACTCAGTTTTTAAATATAGATATATAATTCTCTCAAAAAAAAAAAAAATTATAAATTATTATGCAGTGTGTTATTATACGAGCGATGCAAAAGGAATTCACATTTCTTAGATTTTTACAATACTGGAATTTTCCGATGGCGATAGTTAATATAAGTAAAAAAACTTATGTGTAAAGAATGTAAAAATTCAGGTATTTTTTTCTTGGCATCCCCCATGTTCTTAATAGCCAAAACAGAATTGAAATGTAACGGTAATTTAACCAAAGAAATAAGAAATTATCTATCATCGATGTGCTAGTCAACTAGAGCGTGTATATAGTGTAATGTGATGTGGTTTATATATAAAAATTAGAGTTTGATGCACTCAAGAATCTTAAATGGTATAAGGCTTGATTTAACGCAGGTTCATGAATTTTTAAGATTTTAGAAAAAGCAGGGGATATTTATAAAATTTTTAATGTTTTTTTTTTTAAATTTCTCAGTCATATGACTGAGGCGCAGTTGGTGCTCTTTATTACGACTATTACAATTTTACATGTTCTAGACTACATAAAGTTTTTTTAAAGAACTATAAACTCGTTTTATTTTGGGGGATTTCTCTCCCAAATTGAAATGTAACTGCCAAAGTTCTTTTTTGAGCTGGAACTCAGCTTGCCGTATGGCTCCGGTTCTAGATATTATTTCTCCGCCCCATTTGGCTTTTGCAAATAAGCACCATATTGTGTATATTACCTGAATATGAAGCCACTGTACAGCTTGCTGTTTCGTTTTTTCGTTTATGTTACCAGCTTCCAGTGCTTCTTGGGAGATGGATAGAGGGGACGTACCCGCTGTACTAACTATCATCTTGTAGGCGACTTGCCATATTTCTTTACTCAGGTCACATTCATTGCGAAATGCTCGATAGTTTGTCTGGTGTCGACACACCATATGCAATCACCCCTGTGTTCTGAGTCAAGGTGTCGTGTTCGGTACCCGAGAAGTAAGGCCCCGTGGTACATCCGCCAGCAAATGTCCAGTTTTATGTTAATGTGCTCTTTTGTTTTTAGCCAACTAAAATTATCCGGTTGGTTAATGTCCGAAGTTATGCTGATTCCGCATCTTATTGTATTTAATCGCCGCACTATCCATTTGACTGTCATCTCCTGACTGTTTGTTTTGCCAATTTTCAAAGCTTCCAGTGTCCATGGCCAGTTGCGCGTCGATGAAATATCCCCTCCTAACTTAATCCAAGTGTGTATGTGTCCCCTCCATTCTTTCGGCCAGGCCTTCTTACTGATTGGGGTTGACTTTAGCGCTTGTAAAACACTGAGATTCCTTTTGAACCTAATCTCCCCTGAGATTACGTTTCTTTCGTAACAGGCCCAAGTGGCGCTACTTGTGCACAAACGTTTCCAAATCATTATGAGTCGTGCATTTAACATGTTCTGGATGACCAGAGCACCCAATCCGCCTTCGCCAGTGTTCTTTTGAAATGTGGCATATTTGGGAAGAAACCTGGATTTGTATTTTATCCAGTTTGAGATGAGGTCATTAATCTCGGATATGTGTTTTCTTTTAGGGGAAAGAATGTAGGCGGCGTACCACATTCTGGAAAGAACCAGGGACTTGGCCAACATTATCTTCCCTTTAAATAAGAGATTCCTCGCGTTTAATTTTCTATTTGAACCTTTATTTTGTTAATAATTTCCTCCCAAAGTCCTTTCTTCGGAGAGCCATCTCTCAAAACTTCGAAGCCTAGAATTTTGAAGGAGGTTTGTTCAGGGACCTTCTCATAAAGTTCTTCCCCTGGTAAGATTACAACTTCTGCAGATGGCGTAAGAATGACTAGTTTGGTTTTTTTTTTGTTTATTCTGGCATTTGAGGCTTTCTCGTAGTCCTCAAGCATTTTAACGGAAGTTTCCCAGTCTGAACGAGAACTGATTCCCAGGGAAAGGTCATCGGCGTAAGCTGTAAGTTTAAATGAACAATTTGGTCCCAAGGGTATACCCCTGATCTTCTTGTCTATCTGCAGAAGAAGCAGTTCGAATGCAAGTATGTAGAGCAAGGGAGAGAGGGGATCCCCTTGTCTCACCCCCCGCCCCACTATGAATGAAGAAGATATAGAGCCTCCTCCAATGATGTGGGCCATTTGGTTTTTAAAGAGGCCTTTTATCAATTCTATAATTCTCTTGTCAAATTTCATCTTCTCCATTATGAGGGCCAAAAATCATGATTGACTCTGTCGAAAGCTTTAGCCTGGTTGATCAGTAGAATCCAATGCTGAACGGTTGAGTCACGTGACTTTCGTAGGGTGGTCATTATTATGTCCATGGCGGCGTCGACTATGAACCTGCCATTGATAAAACCTTGTTGGTTTTCCGGTATAATTGCCCTACATATTTCATTCATTCTATCTGCCAGAATTTTTATAAAGATTTTAGTGTTCCCATTGACCATTGAGATGGGACGCCAATTTTTCACGAGCGATAGATCCTCCCCTTTTTTGGTATTAGTGTAATTAGGCTCTTGTGCCAAGATATTGGCACGGAACCTCCTTCTAAGACCTTGTTGAAAACCTTCACTAAGACCGGGGTTATTGTTTCATTTGTGAGCTTGTAGGACTTGTAAGTGAGCCTGTCTGTTCCAGGAGATTTGTTATTAGGAAGAGAGCAAATAACCTGTGAAACTTCCTCTGCGGTTATGGGTTTAAGCATATCATTGTTCATTGCATCTGTGACCGCAGGGAGATCCTTTACAAACTTTTCTGCTTCCAATCTATCCATAGGCTCTGGAGTGTAGATTTGTGTAAAGAATTGTTGTATGTGCTGCAGGACATCCATGTTTTCTGAATTTCTGTTGTCAGGAACCTTGATCTCATCTAGTTTGTTTTGGTTTTGTCTCGACTTGTATCTTGCAAAAAAATACTTTGTCGACTTTTCCCCTTTTTCGATCCATCTGGCCTTGGACCTGAGAAGCCATTTATTTGTGAGATCAGAGTTTTCTTCCTAAATGAGATTCATCAGGTTTGTTATTTGTTCATCTAAGTGTGTCCATTCTGAATTTTTGGACCGGGCTATTTTTAAGTGCGTCAACTTTTTGTGGAGTCCTTCTATCTTTGTCTCCGTGGACTTTGTTTGCGGAAGGCTCTGATTATTGATTGTATGTTCAGTTTGCATCCATCCCAATCTTGTATGGATCCAGGGTCCTCGATTTCCTCTATGACTTCTTGACTCAACCTGACATTCCGGAAGCAATTTTTGTCGAACCGCCACTGCACACTGTGTCTCTTGATTGGTCCAAAGGAAAGCGAACACTCTACTAATAGGTGGTCAGAGTTGCCGAAGCAAGTTTTAACACCGGAGATATTATGTCTGAAGTTTCTATCTATGAAAATGTAGTCTATGCAGGTTCCCATTCTGCCATTGTTTCTGGTATTTTGGAAGTAAGTCAGAAATGGGTCTTCTTCTGAAAAATCATTTGCGTTGTGAAAATTTTCCATCTTTTTTTGTAAAGTCTTTCTAGTAGGGTCATGCTGTTGTGGAGCTTGGCTGACTCTATTTTTATCCGGGGAGATGTTGGTATTGAAGTCACCTCTGACGATTTCTATTAATTCTTCCTCTCTTGGTGGTGACCAATCCTCAGAGAATTTGATTCTATTTTTTGGGCACGGAGGTGCATACACATTTGTTATCCTAAATGTCCTCCCCTGGTAATGTATCTTAACCGTTATCACTCTGTCATCGTGAGAAATTTGAGAATCTATAAATTCGATTTTTTTGTTTCCTGCTAAAATGGCAGTCTTACTAGACCAAGTAGATACATACTGCCATTGCTGACTTAAAAAGTCTCTAAGCTTTGCGTCTTTCAAATTCGTTTCTTGTAACATGATAATGTCCAAATTATAAGATTTTAGGAGATTGAATGTATTTTGTCTCTTATTTGCATTAATTAGTCCTTTTATGTTGAGCGTAGCTACTTTTATTCTTTGGTTAACAGACATATTTACGTAAAAGGTATGAACCCTTTTGGGTCAGATACGGTTCGGGAGGACCCGTCCTCTTATATCACTATAGGAGGACATTCTTACTTGGAATTGCTTCGTTGTACTGTTGATTACACTCCTTGTGGGAGTCGGACATTTGTAGGTGACTATGGTGAAGCCATCATTTTCCGGTGAGTTAGTGTTAATTGAAGCCTTCGCTGACGGTTCTGATAATGTGGTTATTTGTGTTAAGGAGCCCGAGTTGTTCTGGGAGTCAGTGTATGCCCCGGCTAGTTCGTCACGTGGTGGTTCCCTGGTTTGGGCCAGATCACCTGTGCCCCTAGAGGGAGGTTGCACCGACCGGGGAACTGCCTCCTCTGGTGTCATCTAGTTTTTTTCCCTACCTGCGGTGATACCTGTCCTGCTGTTTCCTTTTCTGGTAAAACGCCATCTGAGATGATCTTTGTTGCTTCCTCCATTGTTACCTTATTTTCCAAAGAGGGTGTCAGGCTTGTGGTGATTTCGTTCTGGGGAGAAATTATTAGAAGCTCCATGTCCATTTCCTCTACTGGGCTGTTGTCCACATTTCCCAGGTCCTTATTTATGCATGCGTTTTGTCTAGATTCAATAGATTCCTTAAATTGGATGCAATGTGACCTTCCTGGTCACAAAAGTAGCAGACTTTTGGGGCAGATTTCCATTCAGTAGAAACCTTATTTCCCCAAACATGGGTGAATCGTGGTAGGTGCTTTTCTTGGTCCGTGTCATCGGTTGTTTCAAAGATGACCACCCATTGATTTGTCAAGTAGGGAGTGCCCTCGATCATGAGAGGTTTAATGGCAGCAATTTTTCCGAAATTTTCGAAGGCCACCAGTAGAGCCTCTGAAACCTCACTTTTGTTACCTAAGGGTACATTGCAGCATCTGATCGGTAGAAAGGATTTTCTGCCGTCAGTCGGAATGTATCCATAGTAAGTCTTGTTAAATATAATGATACCCTCGGCGGCATACTGTTTTCGTTTTCATCGTTGATAAAGGTGATTTCTAAGTGTGTACGGACCCCTTTAGTGAAGTGCTGCTTGGCGGCACTAACGTCGTATTTAACCTGATTAAACATGGAGGAAATAATCTCGTTGAATGAACCTAGCATTCCTTGAATATTGATTATTAGTGCATTATTGTTATTTGTTCTAATATTTTGTCTTGGGGAGAAAGTCAAATAGGTCGATTGATCTCTTTTCAGCTTGGGAAAAAACGAAGTCCATTTTCTGTCGGAACTTATTGAGGAAGGTTCCTTCCCCTTTTCTGGTTTACGTTCGGAGATATCTTGTTTTGGTTTTGGTTCTAGGCCTAAATCCTTGTCCGAAAGTAAGCATTCTTCTATGAGTTTCCTTTGTTCTACGATCAAGTCTTCAGCTACTGCCTCAGTCGGCTCAGCATTAGAAGGACCCGGGACCGGTTGTTCCATCTCTGTATCCATCTGTGTGTTCATGGAAGTTCGTAATGTCTTTAAGAGCACTGAATTCTTGTTCAGTTTTGTCGTGCCAGGAAGGTTCCTGAGTCTCTTGTGGGAGGGTGCCTTCGGTGTTCGTTTCTATTAAAACCTTAGCATCGTTTTTTGCTGTAGCCTGTTGTGATAGGACTTGTATTTTCTTAGCTGTATTCGTTGACCTGTTTACTTTGTTTGTTTTTTTGTTGTTGTTTTTATTTTCTTTTTCCACTTTATCATTTCTTCTGAGAATATAGCGTCGTCAAACGTACTGCAGTCTCTTTTCTTACTTCTGAGGGGACTAGCCCCGTTTACTCTTGTTTCTGTGGCCTCGCTTGTTCTTCTAGTCGCATGTATTTTAATTAACTGAAATTACTCTGCTCCAAACTAACGTGTACTAGAGAGAGTATGTGTAGATCTTTTTTATGTTTTTTTAAGTATGCATTTCTAATATTTTTAAGGATTAACATTAAAAATTTTTTAAGCGATAAATGGGTAAGAAATTATGCTGAACAGTTTGAACTTTAATGCTATGGACATACAGTATCTAATAATAAAAAGGCTTTTAATTAGTATGTATAGAATTTTTTCATAATTGGTTTTATTATTGAGACATAAGATTCTTACTATTTGTTGTGTTCAGAAACACACCATTAGTAATTGGCCAATTATTGTTTAGACACACTAGATGCTCAAAAGTAGTAGGTAGAAGTAATGTTCTTTTTCCTGTCATCGTATTCCCAGCGTCACTAAAAAGTCTTTCACTTGCGGTTGAAGTTGCTGGGATAGCCAAATATTTTCGAGCTAACCTACTTAACACAGGGAACCGTTTTTGATTAGTACGCCACCAGGTTAGTGGACATTGGGTCCCATGGAATTTCTTGATCTCCAAGATAATCTGAGACTTCTAATCATGAGTGGAACATTGAAGCTAATAAAGAATTAGATTGGCTTTGCAGATTATCATTTCTTCTATTCCATATTTAACTCATGCCTCTTTATATTTGGTTTTAAGCAATTCATAAGTTTTATTTTTTAGAGATTCCGACATAAAAGATAAAGGCTTGCATCGAGGATCCAAAAGCGTTGCCAACATGGCTTTTTCCTTCAAGATTTGTGCAATTTTGTGGATTATTAATCTTAATTCAATGACGCTTTTCATTTGATACGCAGTCTTCTTGTACTCCATCTTCATCTTCATAAATGACATCGTCTTCAAAAACATCATCGGCCGAATCAAAATCCATATCCGAAGTATTACTAAATGAAAGAAGCCCTTGCTCAATTATTGCAATTGCACTATACATAAAACTGATCGTTGCATATTTGCTGCCTCCCAATAATTCGGTCGCTTCAGCAAAAGGCCTCAAAACTGCAGTTAATAATTATATAGCATTCCATTTGTCACTTGTTAGATTAATTTTTCCAGGCGAACACCGTCTTTCCGAGTTTGTAAATCACTATCTAGTGTTAAATTGGCTATCATATACCCAAATTTGTAAAAGTCATTTCCAGGCAAGAAATGACGTGGGAACGTCTGCAATAATTCGTAATGATGATTGTTATTGTCTAGGTCCTAAATTTATAAATAAATTTTATTCGTTATGCGTTAATTAAAAAATATTTATTGGCATTCTAGAGTTCATATACAAATTCATATATTGCCAATATTAAAAAATCATAGTTCTATCTTTAAAATTCTAAATTCTGCACTTACTATATTTTCAAATCGATGTAAATTTTTTTGAATATCAATTAATCTCTCAGTTTGTTTGGGTGTAGTAAAAAACAATATGAGTCTTTTGGCACGTGCAATGAGAATTTCAGCATCTAGTAATCCCTTTCCGATGGCACATTGCAAAGTATGGGCCGTGCATGGAATCTGAACAATATTTGGCATGCACTTCATAGCTTTTACCATATTACTACCGCTGTCTGTTGTGATAGTAAAAACCTTATATGTTAATTTCCAATCATCAATTACACAATTTAACGCTTCTGCAATTGCTTCGCCAGTGTGCAGATATGGTAAATATTTGAGCGTGAAATCATTATCGATAAATGTACAGGTGATTCTGAGGTACCCCATACGATTCCGTCCCATCCTCAGATCACAAGTCAAAGAACAAGTTATAATATTATTACTAAGCATTTCTTTAAGATGCTCTTTAGAACTTAAAAAAGCATCCGTAAGTAATTTTCAGCAGTGCTTTTCACAAGGTAGCTAATAATTAGGGTCAAATTCTGCTAAAAATTCAACAAACCCGACACCTTCTCGTATATTAATAGGCAATTGGTCCTTGACTAGCATACTAACAAACTTTTGATCTCTCCTTGCCTTTCATTTAGGATCATTTGCAGCTATTCTTTGGAACACTTTGTCAATATTGTTTTGTTTAGATTGCTGCTGAAGTTTTTTATGAGATTCTTCCATGATTTCATGCCTTGATACCAAGTGATTGATAAAATTACCGTCGAAGTATCTGTTGATCCCATTAAATGCCCACATGGTTGAAGCCCATTAATTCCATTTAATTTTGAACAAACATCTGACAATCCGTTTATACGGTTGTACAGGTTTATATAGCTGATAGTAACTCCATATCCAGCTTTTTTCAGGTACCTTATCAATAGGTACAAGTTGATACTTCCAGATATACTGCTAGTTGCATCATTACTATCACATTCATTAATTACATGTTCATTATTGTAGTTAATTATATACATCAGCAAAAATATATATGCGTAAACTTGTGCAAGTTTTTACGGTATATAAGAAAATCGTAAACTTACGTAAAATTTAGCATAATACTATGTAAGTCTTACGATGTATGATATAAGAAAATCGTAAATTTATGTAAAAATTTTATGTAAATTTATGATTTTCTTATGCACTGTAAAACTTGCATAGTTTTACGCTAAACCTTTTATGTAAGTTTACGATTTTCTTATACAGTCTGACCCTCTATAATCACAGTCTATATAGTCACACCTCTATATAAGCACCCAATATTGTGCAACAGACTTAAATATAGTAAAAAAACCTCAATATAGTCACAAATCACTCATAATCACTATCACCAAAAAATTTTGATTTTTTTATCAATTTTATTAATAATATACCTCTTTATAATCACCAATTTTTTAAATCATGTAATTATTAGGGGGAGGAGGGTCCCACTTTATTACGTCCTATATACATATAGTAAAATAGCTAAGTATTTATTATAATTAAAATTCGTTTAAATTTGCTACATAGTAAATTTTAAATTTTACTATTTTAATCGATAAATATCGATTAAGTAAACTTGTTTGGAACATCAAAATACACCTACTCTGAAATTTTTATTAAAATTGAAGAAGTTTTTATTATTTGACTTTTAATTTTTATGTTCATCGAATATTTTTTTTAAAAAAATTTTAATTTTTTCGTTGAAAGTAAAATCAAAAAGTCAAATAATAAAAAGTTCTTCAATATTGGTAAACATTTTAGGATAAGTGTATTTTGATCTTCTTAACAAGTTTACTTAATCGACTTTAATCGATTCACATATTAAAATTTAGACTTTACTATGTAGCAACTGTATTCGATCGTAGGGTTAAAGACATTTTTGAGTTTTTTTAATATCATAAAAGATAAAATTTGATTGGTCAATAGTCCTATCTAATTACGTAATTTACTGCACTTCCCTTAGTATTATTAATTTAAGTGCTTATTAGTAAAAAATAATAAAATAATATTTGTGTTATGGTATATTTTGGTTAATAAATATTCTATTTAATGATTTGTATAGTTTTTTTATTATAAATTTTTATAAAAATTTTAATATAACTGTAACTATATAGAGGTTTAAAGTTATAATCACATTTAAATATAATCACCATATTGATGTGTAACCAACTTGGTGATTATAAAGGGGTTTGACTGTATATTGTAAAAACTTGCGAAAGTTTACACTAAATTTTTTACAATTTTTTTATGAACTGTAAGAAATCGTAAATTTACGCTAAATTTCTTACATAAATATTCGAACCCTTTCGAAATATTTTTGGACCAGAAAACAAGCTGGATCAATAGATCTGTAACCTGGATCGCGCATTGGACTAATTTTTCGAAATAGTTCGAAATAGTTCGATGAAGTTCAAATTCTGTACTACAAGATCAGATTAGATCTTTTGTTTATAATTAGATCTTCTATTTTGTTTTTTTTTCACTTCATTTTTTGTTTTATTTTTTTTAATTATTTTATTTTATTTTTATTTTGGCACTTTACAAAAAAAACAACCACTTTTTGAAACCTTGCGCATGCCAACTACGACTTCTAACACTTTTAAGAACACACCCTCAGCAATTTCTAAATTTTCAAGAACGCTTCTTTAGAGAAATGGTGCAAGTTTTCACAAGTGTTCACAAGTTTTGCAAGTTTTTGCAAGTTCTTGCAAGGTTTCGCTTCATTTATTTTTCGTTTCATGGTTTTTGTTTTTGTTTTTTTTGGTTTATTTAAAATTTATTTATTTTATTTCGGTACTTTGTGAGAAAAACCAACAACTTTCGAAACATTGCGCATGCCAACTACAACTTTCAACACTTTCAAGAACATACCAGCAATTTCTAAATCTTCAAGAATGCTTCTTTAGAGAAATGGTTGCAAGTTTTCGTAAGTTTTTGCAAGTTTTTGCAAGTTTTTGCAAGTTCTTGCAAGGTTTCGTTTCATTTATTTTTTTATTTCGTGTTTTTTGTTTTTGTTTTTTTGGTTTATTTTTAAAATTTTTTTATTAATTTATTTTATTTTGGCAATTTGCGAGAAAAACAACAACTTTTCAAAACCTTGCGCATGCCAAATACAACTTCTGACACATTTAAGAACACACCCTCAGCAATTTTTAAATTTTCAAGAACGCTTCTTTAGAGAAATGGGCGCAAGTTTTTGCAAGTTTTTGCTAGTTTTTGCAAGTTCTTGCAAGGGTTCGCTTTATCACTTGCAAAAAAAACAACAACTTTTCAAAACCTTGCGCATGCCAACTACGACTTCTGACATTTTCAAGAACACACCCCTAGCAATTTTTAAATTTCAAGAATGCTTCTTTAGAGAAATGGGCAGGTTCGCTTTATTTTTTTTTGTTTTGTGTTTTTTGTTTTTGTTTTTTTTTGGTTTATTTTTAAATTTTTTTATTAATTTATTTTATTTCGGCACTTGCGAGAAAAACAACAACTTTTCGAAACCTTGCGCATGCCAACTACAACTTCCGACACTTTCGAAAACAAAGAAGCGAAGATAATAGCTAACTGTAGGGTGAGCGAAAATAAGTGTGTAGGGCTAGTTTTTTGTATATAGTAATAGAATCAGGTGCGACAAAGTGCGAAAGTAGTTTAATTGATAATCCGTTTCCGGATGAGTGGGCCATACATAGTAAATTGCGGCGCGCAGATCTATATGATTTACTATATAAAATTGCTAAGCCACAAATGCCACTTCGTGACAAAGTGAAGACATTTTTCTACTAAGTAAATATATTTTCAATTTCTAAGTAAACTTGTAGAGCATCATTTTCTGATTCTAATATAGTAATATCATTAAAATCCGTTTAGTAGATGCAGAGATATTGCCGTAAAATGATTTGCCAACTAATTTAAACAAACTATTGTTTACATGAAATGGCATTTTTGATCATAGTAAATCTCATAGTCAAGTGTGTCACGAAATTTTTTTTTTTATGTTTTCCTACTGGGAACTACCCAGAGGTGGCGTATGGCCACTTTTTATTAACTTATTTTTTAAGGTCATTGGTCATAGGGACCCAACGGGCCCCCTACATTTTCATTACATATCCTATTTTTCTATTTTTAATTTTCGTCCTACGAAGTCTATCCTAACCTACTCCCCCTTCATCCGGTTTTCCTGGCCGAGTCCAGCCAGACCGTCATTCGAAGGCTTCTTTTAGATCAACTTTAAGGAGTTAGTTTACTCCACCGATATGCTTAGTAGGTCCATTTTTCGTCTACCCCAGGTACTTCCTTCTGAGTTTGGATCAGGTCAGGTTTTCCTCATGGGACTTTTCCTGGTTAGGTGTCATACACACTTATTTGTCTTTTCCTTTTATAGTGGACGGTCCTTATGTTTATGACGTTTCTTGTCAGATTTTTTCCTTTTCTGGATGCTGCATGACCTTGTGGTTATGTCACGCAACTCATTGTCACTGTAGACCATGTCCGGAAATGGAGATGATCGATGCCTCTTTATAGATCTTTTTAATATTCGTGGTCCTAACACGGTTTTTTGTCGTTCACTAGACTCAAACCGGCGACCTTGCGAATACGACCTGGAGTGCTAACCACTGCGCTATCCGACCCAGGGTCTTGCATCATGATTTACTATATATGGTTATATATTTTTCTCTCATTCGGAAATGGATTATCAATTAAAATATTTGTAATAATGTAAAAATAATACGTAATAAAAACAATAGATTAGAAAACTCTTTCCGGTTCACTTCCGGAAATTAACAAATACAAAATTTCTAGTCAAAACCCTATAGTTTTCTTTCAAAACTCTCATAAGACAAAGGCCCTTTGGCCTAGAAAATGCAAATTTGTTGCACTAGACATGGGTAAGCAACAAAAAAACAAAAAAATCAGGCTCTCGACTAAAGTTGAAAAAAAAAACAAAGAAAAAATTTTCCACTTTGTAAAGAACGAAGAGAACAAGGAAAACTCAAGTTCAGTAAATGTAGAACTAAACAACCATCAGCTCTCAAATATAAAGGCTTCAGAACAACTTGAGGACAAAACTACTACTACTACTACTACAAGTTGGGCAGCTCAAACAGAAGAAGAACTTAAAGCTGAAGAAAAAAAACACAAAAATGCTGACACAAGAACCGTGAGCAAAGATCAAAACAAACCACGTGATATCCTGACTGACACAACAATTCATGTGTCCCAGGTAAACAACAAACAGGATGAAAAACACGTGCACCAAACAGACAAAGTAAACAAAAACGAACACGTGAATCAAGCAGATAATGATCATCTAGACAAAGAAATTATTGATCCAATTACTTCGGGTACAGCCCAAGCATCTACAAGTGCATCTGCACTTTCAGCCAGGGAAGTTAAAACAAAACAATGGACAGACTTCTTTCCTAAACTCAAGGGAGAAAAAGCAAGTTTCACCAACACAGTGCCCAAACACAAAATTCTCTCTAAAAATGACAATGCTTTGATCGTTGACATACAGAGCTTGATCAATATATCAACTAATAACATAATTGCAGAAACTCAATGGAGACTTGTTAGCAGCCAAGCCTCACTTAATAAGAGGAAAAAGGGTCTCTCTTGAGCTAGTTTTCAAAAGCAAAGAAAAGGCACAGTTCTATGCCTCAGAAGGGATTACTATCTTTAAGCAAACGTTCTTTGGTTATATTCCTATCAATCTTAAGCGTTCTTTTCTCACAGTGAAACTCAGGAATACACCAATGGGGGATTTAGAAAATACTACAGCACTCATTCTGGAAGCATTTCAAGATGTTGGCCAGATCGCTGCAATAAAGCCCCTCTTATACGAAGGAACAACGATCTGTTCAGATCAATGGTTGGTGACATTTGAAATCACAGAGGACCCAGACTTACACTCCAGAATCCCAAGATGCACCCATGTAGGTAATCATAAAGTAACAACCAAATGGAAGGAAGCTCCCAAGGTCTGCTATTACTGCAAAAAAGAGGGCCATATCAAAAAAGAATGTAATGAACTTAAAGCCTCAATAGAAACAAGACGCTTAATCTTATAATTAGATCTGCACGCACTCTCTCCAGTTCAAGTGAGGTGGAGGAGAGACACACACAGAATAACAATAATCCGTTACAGGAGACTAGACAAGACTCACAAAGTAGAAGGGGTAGTAAGGGCTAACGCCCTTACAAAAAGGACACGTACACAGGAAGACGAACACGAAGAAATATTCGAAAAAAACATGGCAGAACAACAAAATAAAAAACAAAAAAAAATGAACAATACAGGGAACGACAAAGAAAACGCGTTTTACAACAGCTACGACGCTTTAACTAATAGTATGGTTACAGAACATAACACCGATTTTAACTCTCTTACTTGGGGAGACAAAGTAGAACTGGAGCTCAATGCTCTAAAAGACACTACGAACATATGGAACAACACTTCCGAGGAATCCCTCAATAGGGAACAAGAAGAAACACAGCTTCCTCCAACAGAGGGTGACAACTGGAAATCCACGATAAACGAG
>QKWP01000206.1:212022-254040 GCA_003550325.1 Gigaspora rosea | reverse complement strand
AACACTCACACTTTTAAAGTCTTATAACCTCGATATCATTTTAATTCAAGAAACCAATCTCAGAGACACTAAAACAAGAAACTTTTTAGCACAACAATGGGGATTCAGCTCAATCTGGTCCTCAAAAACTGCAATATTAGCAGGTAGAAGAAACATTGAGCTCACTACAGTTAGAGAATCACAAGATGGTCGCATCATCACAGTCAATGCAGAAATTAAACAACAACCATTTCAAATCACAAACATCTATGCTCCACCCAGAGGCGAAGACAGAGTTCGTTTCTTTGAAAATTGGACTCTACTCGTAGCAGAGAGAAGAATCTGTATCATTGTGGTGATTTTAACACAAATCTGAACCCAGAAAATGATAGAATAAGCAGCGCACTAGCACAACCCGATCGCTCAAGGGACCTTGTACAAAATTTTTTAGTTGATTATACTGATACAGCTCTGTTCGCAAAAGAGAGCCCATTTCTCACATTTTACCAATCCACACACAATGGTCAAAGAATGGCAACACACCTTGACTATATTTTTATAGAAGCAAGTCACAGTCACCTTTGTAGAAATACTGATACAAAATTTGGGAATTCTGACCACTTACTAGTGGAATCGGAATTTAACTTCAAGCCGTCACACACCAACAGAGCTCAATGGAGGTTTGATAGAAAATCCTGGGACATTCCAGAACTGAAAATTTGTATAATGAAAGAACTTCAAGAGACCCAAAACATCTCCAACTGGGACTTCTGCAAATGCTCAATTCAATCTATAGTAAGAGCCCATAAATCCAGTTCTCCCCCAGAAAAAAACATCCAGAGGCTTCATAAAAGAACAATAAGATAGCCCAAAACCCTATCTTAACTGATCTCAAATTAATTATCGAAGACCTTAACTTAAAGCTACAAGAGGAACTGGCATCTCTTTCAGAAAGGTGGCATATTAGGTCAAGTGCCAAGTGGATAGAAAAAGGAGAGAAGTCAACAAAATACTTCTTTGCTCTCTATAAGAAAAACACTCTACAACAAGCTGCTCAAAAGTGAAGAATCTTAATGACACAAATGGGACATCACAGGTACAAACACTCAACTACATTAAAGAATTCTACCAAGAAGTCTACAAAAAGGAAACAATTGATAAGGAAGTAGCTTTTCAACTTACGGAAAACCTGGCACTGGTCTCTTCGGAACACTAATCAAACCCATCACAGAGGAGGAAATTTGCCAAACAATTGACAAACTCCCAAACAATAAGGCCCCAGGCTCTGATGGTCTCATATATAAATTTTACAAAGACACCAGAGAGGCCGTTGTTCCAATACTAGTCAAACTCTTTAATGAGGTCCTCTCACAAGGCCAAATCCCCAAGTCTTGGAGCAAAAGCTTGGTCACTTTGATTCCCAAAAAGAACAATGATTTGACCAATCTCACTCGTCAATGCAGATGTAAAGATTTTCATGAAAATACTAGCAAACAGAATCAACCCAATCTGCAATGAAATTATAGGTCCAGCTCAACAGCGTTCATAGCCAACATGTCGATCACAGATTCAGCTCTGGATATCCTCACAGTACTGAGAAATCAAAAGGACCAAATGAAACAGCACTGGCTTCTTTTGCTAGACCAACAGAAGGCATTTGGCAGGATTAGCCATGACTTTATATGTATAGTATTGGAAAGAATAAACTTTGACCACAACTTTATTAGGGTCGTCAATGCCTTGTTTTCCTCACAAGTTGCACACATAGTTGACTCAGGTCAAATATCAGAACCAATTAGAGTAGAAAGAGGGGTAAGGCAAGGAGACCCGCTCTCCCCCCTCCTCTATGTTCTGGCTATTAACCCTCTGATAGAGACCATCATTCAGAACATTAGGGGCATCCCGATCAGTGATACAAACTTTAAAATTGCATCAATTGGGATTAGCTCTCTGTCGGACTGGTCAACACTTCTCAAAATTTTCAGTGACTATGAAAAAGCCTCAAATACAGTCATCAACAAACATAAGTCAATCCTTATACCAATAACAAACAATGCCAGCAGAGTCGAACTCTTAGAGCAACATAATTTTAAAACCCCAACCAATGACCAGGAATACTTTACATTCCTTGGATACAGTGTAGACATCAAGGGTAACCCTAGCAAAACCCTTTGGAGTGAAACGACAAAAAAAATCAAGAACAAGATCGAAGAGCTCTCCAAAAGAAACTTGTCATTTAGAGGAAAGATTCTTGTAGCCAAAACACTTCTTATTTCCAAGATCTGGTACCTGGCCTATCTCCTGGACAACTTAAAGAAATAGACTCACTTATAATAAAATGGGTTAAGAATAATTCACGAATGCTCCCCCAATACTCAACATTCCAACTTGGGTATGAAGAGAAAGGGTGGTCTATCAGCTCCAATTCTCAAGGACATGCTCGATGCCAGAATCCTCTCAATCTGGATCAAGTTACTATCTAGCAGCGCTTTATGAGCAAGAACAGAAAGAAAGATAATCACAGCAGAAATCCGTAACAGAAGGAATATTACAGTCAGGGAGGCACTATCACAAATTCCCTACAAGACCAAAGGTTGGCCGGAAAGATGGAGACCGTACCTAAATGCCTGGAAAAGATTTAAGGGCAAAATCGAAACAACAGGTACCTGGCCATGGGAACCTAGTAATCTCAAAATAGGTAAAATAGAGGGTCAACAATTTACTGTTTGCATGGCCCTAAAAAGTCTATATGAACCATCGGTTCCCTCAAGCAACACAGATCAAACCCATTCTCAATTTAAATGGATCAAATCCAAATGGAGTCTTAACAAGAAGAAGGACACTTTTTGGCGCCTTATGCACAGGGCCTTACCTCTAGGGTATCGATTAGTGCACATCAATCCCAATGGCATTGGGGACTGCCCTAATTGCCCCTACCATACGCAAACCATCGAACATTTTGCTTTAAAGTGTCCTCTAAGCAAAGTTATCTGGGAAACTGTCTACAAAGTCCTGAAGACATCGGAAGAGGACTCAATTCCTCGAACATTAGACAATATCTTCAAAGCTACCAATATTAAAGAAAACAAGAAACACAAAACTGCGATCTGGTTACACATTATCTGCATCTACGAGATCTGGTGCTGGTATACACAAGCCAAATGGGGTGATAATATTATCCCTCAAACCAATTGCCAATATAATTAGGATCAAGTTAAAATTTGAAATTAACCTTTTATATAGAATCCTTGACCGTAAAGGCTGCAAAAAGCCGGGTAGTGGCAAAAATATTCTTGACTTCATAGAACTTTCTGTATAATTTTGTAAATTAATTTGTATATAAATAAAGTACACTTAGATGCGTTTTGAAAAAAAAAATACGTAATATATATAAAGTATGTAATATTAATTAAAAATGTATATTTAATAAATGTAAAATATAATATAATAATAATAAATAAAAAATTAAAAATTTTATATTAAATTGCGAAACCGTGTGAAATATTGCAAAACTCTATAAAAAGCATGATTATGTGAATATGTATATCGTTTATTTATTTAAAACATCACAAAATATGCGAAAATATTACTCCTGTGATCCTGCAACCCCAAAGGAGCATTTTTTTATTTTGCATTGTATCATAAGATTTTTGAAATATTACGGCAATAACTTACGCACTGATGTACTATAGTGTAAACTTACGTAATTATTACCCCTACGTAATACTCCGAAATCATAAGATTTTCGCAAGTTTACACTCGCATAAAAACTTGTGGAGGTTTACGCATATTTTTTTTTGCTGATGTAATCATTATTGTGTTCGTTAGCTATATAATCATTATCGTGCTCATTAGTATTTTCATCACTTAATGCCTCCGATAATGAAGTTGTACTAATCGTGCTTTCATTAAAAGTTTTTTTTTCTATGTCTTTAGATAAGTTGCTACGTTTTTTTAAAGAAATCATCGGCATCAAAATTGGATCCAGGTTCAGTATCGTTTATACAAATAGAGCTAGACACGTTTTCTTGTTCCATGTTATACGTACAATTCTTGCGTAAAATAGAATTCTCGTAGATTATCACGGAGCTGATCATATTTGTATATGATTAAAAGTCATAGGATATTATGAATGTACGTAAACTTTAAAGTTTGAAAATTAAAATGTAACTGTTTTTTATAATAATTATTTTCCTATTCTTTCTAAACAAAGTTAAGAGAAAATGTTTAAATTTAGAAGAGATTCTGTTTTTATAAAAATTATAGTTTGATAGACTATTAATAGAGTATCGTTATCATACATATACTGTAAGTTAATGTTAAAGAAAATAATTAATACGCACGTGATTCAAATTCAAGGTAATATCCACAACATGGTCTAAAGCTCTATGTATATTAAAGATTAAGGCTAAATCGAATTGTTAAAGAAAAAATATTTAAATAGTATCTGTAAAAATTGGTTTACTCTGGAGAAAGTTGAAGGAAAATTATTATAATGACTATATCATAGAAATGGTCATTAAAAGGATGAAGAAAAAAAAATAAATAAATAAAAAATAATAAAAAAAAAACCCCCAACACCCAAATCTATGTTTTTTTTTCTTGGAAAAGCGATCTATATGGTAGTTCACTTTGGCATTACTTAAAATCATATATTGAATACTCAAATGTTTATTATATAGCATATAAGGAGTGTGAGACTTAAGAGTCAGTGATATGTAGTTGACTTAATGAAAGAAGTGATATGTTACTGATACTTTACCTTGGTCAATATCTGCTTATTATATTTTATACGTTTAAATTATATGTTTCAATTAATATACCTCTGGAACCTACTAACTTATATCAGAGGCATTATTGCCTCATGTTAATACATTAATATGCACGCCACAATTATTACACAGAAACTGTGCTCAAAAAAAAAAAATCTGCAATATTTTTTTTTCTTGAAAACTGGTAGTATAGTATATTTAATGAATCGAATGCTTTACAAAGAATATGAGGATCGAAAGTTAGAAATAGTTAATAAATTAAGAAATGTCATTATTGCTGCTCTACCTTTGTTTTTTATACGTTTTATAATCGATATATTCATGGAACCTACTAACTTACCAGAGGCATTATGCCTCATGTTAATACATTAATATGCATGCCACTTTACACAACAATACTGCTCGAAAAAAAAAGAATTCCTGTACGTGTGTATGTACATATCATATTTCTTTTATCTTGTCAAAAATGGCATTATAAATTATGCCTTGTCTAAAACCTGTTGCTAATAATTGTGACAGATTAAAATGAAATCGGATTAAAACGAAATATGTAAAATTGACAAACCATTGAAAAATAAATTTTTTTTGAGAAACAAGTCTGTGTTTTAGAAGATTAAATAGAAACGCACGTTTCATTTTAATCTGATTTCATTATGGTCTGTGCACTTTAATGATGCACGGGTTGCTTAATACCCAGATAACCGCAGGACCCACGGGTACTCACGGATACCTGCAGATACCTGCAGATACCCGCAGATACCCGTTAGGTTACCCTTTTGGAAACTGGCGGATAATGGCTTTTATCCGTGAAACAATTATAACATCCGGATACGGGTTGGCTGTAGGGATATCCGGATAAGTGGATAACGGGTCCAATCTCTACTCCTGACAATCTCTCTTAATGTAGCCTTCTCTTTTACAAAAGTAGCACACCTTTGTGGCTGATCTCCACTCTGTAGACACTTTGTTGTCCATAACATGTGTGGACCTGGGAATGTTGCTTTCCAAATCTGGATTGTCAGCAGTTTCGAACACAATAATCCATTGGTCAGAGATATATGGGGTTCCATCAATCATTAAAAGCCTGATTGAAGCGATTTTCCCCATGTCTTCGAAGGCTCCCAATAAGGCGTCAGAGATCTCCATTTTGTTTCCTAAAGGTACATTTCTGCATTTTACCGGCAAAAACGACCTATGGCCACCAACTGGGATATATCCAAAATATGTCTTGTTTTCAATGACTATTCCATTGGAAGCATAATGCTTAAGCTTCTCGGCACTTGTGAATGTAATTTCTATGTGCATACATGTACTCTTGGTAAAGTGCTGCTTCGCCGCACTAACGTCATATTTGACTTGTTCAAACATTGAGGTCATTATCTCATTAAATGAGCTTTGTAAACCTTGATTAATGCATTTGAGTTATTAGTCCTAATGTTTTTTCCCAGAGAGAAGTCGATCATCCCCTTTTCAATTTCGGAAACAAAGAGGTCCAAGGCCCGAGTTTCATTCGGTTTTCCTCTGAACCCTCTGTTCTTTTTGTAGCCTGTCTCAGACTTCTTACTATTGTTGTTACGTGCATCTTCGGCTTCTTCTATGTTATTAGGCGGAACTTCCAAGGTGTTGGTAGCGCCATCTTCTGTTGTTGCTGTTGACTCTTGTGCTTTATTTGGTTCGTTAGTGACCACAAAGGAATCCTTATTTAGGTTAATGTAGCTACTTGTTACGTCTTTCAGAGCTTCTAGCTCATGGACTACTTTTTCGTCCCAACTTAGTTCATTCTTGTGAGCTCCACTGCTTTCGACGTGTTCTGTTTGTTTTGTTGCTAGTTCATTTGTGTTTATATTTTCTTTGTTTGACGTGGCGAGCATGTTTGGCTGGTTTGGTTTTTTTTCTTTTTGTCATTTTTCTGCTTCTTCCATGTTATTTAACTCTCTGTATCCTCGTTTCTTGTCTCCTTGAGGACAAGCCTCTGTTTCCTTATTTTTTGTAGTCTGTTCTCTTGTAACATAAGCCTGTATTTTGATAAAATAAAATACCTGCCTCCTTCATTTTTGTGGTCAGGAGAGAGTGTACGTCGATCTATTTTATCTCTTTTTTAGAAATAGATAAATAACACGTAAATTAATATTTATTATTAATAAACCCAAGCTCTAATCGATCAACAAATTCAATCTGAATAGATTATTAACGAAGTTATTTTTTGTTGTACATTCTGAAAAGTAATTAAAATAAGTCTATCTTATTTTAAATTACCACAAAGATGCTACATAGCCCACATAACCCTTAGCCCATATAATTATTGTTAGGGATGATGCTGAAATCAGATGATGCTGAAATTTGGGGTCTCGATTTGAAACTATAAGCCCTGCTAAAATCCACATATACTCTTTAGATATCAAATTTACACCCAAACCTTACCCTAATCTTATAAGACAAAGAAAAAAAACATCTCAAAAAAATCTTAAAATTTCATATCAAAATAAATTGAAATTTCAGGATCATCTGATTTCAGCATCATCCCTGACAATTATTAATAAAACAATAACACATACATATTATTGACTACTACTTAACCCAAAGTTATATTTATTACTCTCGTAGTATAACTTTATAAACGTAAAATATATAGTAAACATTAGTACAAGCCTATTATTATTATAATATTTAGCATATTAAACAGTGCACTCAAAGTTCCAAGTTTAAAGCTTACATATAACGTTTCAATCTTCTTTTTTTAATGACATTTAAAACTTATATACAGTTAATATAACTAGTATTAGCGGTAAATAGTAAAAATATTCGCATCTAAGTGAAGTTCTTGGAGAGGTGGATTATTTTGGATTAATTTTAACAGTGAATATCTACGTTCGTTTAGAGCTAGAATATGCTTTCATAGTGATTTTTTTGTTGGTAAAACGTTACGTTCTCAAAAAGTACTTTATAAGTCTTGTATTTGATATTTATCTGAAGCTTATTTATCGATTTGATATTAAAATTTTGCAATCTTATTGGCTAAAGTGCCGAACTTTAAATGACCTCTTTGTTTGGAATGAGTCCCAAACCCAATTTTACATGTAAAAAATTTGGGATTTCTAGTCATAATATAATTTATATGTCAGAATGTTTGACATTATGGCAAACTAGAAGCATTTTGCGAAGCCTAGTAAATACTATTTGGTATTCTACCAAATCCCAAACTAGTAAGTTTGGGCCACAACCCTAACATCCACTAATAAGGTCCTTGCACTGCCATTGCAGCAGCGGAGCCTAACTATCCATTAATAAGGTCCTTGCATCTACGGTGCCTAACTATCCACTATTAAGGTCCATGTGCTACTACTGCAGCCACAGAGCCTAACTATCCTCCAATAGGTTCTTGCACTGCTACTGCAGCTACATAGCCCAACAACTGACTAGGGATGGTGGGCAGGAGATAGAGCCAACCTTTACCAAGTCGAGTGATAGCAAAACCAAAATAACTAACTTTAATTGCTAACGCTAATACTAATTTGTCATTTATCCAAAAATATTTAATGTTTAGTTTGAAAGCAAAGACAAATTAATAATTTGCAAAATATAAAATTAACATTAAATAAGAATTTATTATTTTTATCTAAGCCTCTAAAATTAACCTCGCATATCACAAAAAATTAGGCTACATATGTTCGTTACAATAATTTAAAGCTAACTATATTCGAACTGATAGTCTTTTTGGTCCGTCCCATAAAAAGACAGTTCTAAGGAGGACCGCAGGACCAGCGGTTTTAGTTGAACTGATTAACAGCTCCAACTCCCATATGTTTTTTCATATATATTTCTTAATTTAGACATTTCGACATTATTTAGACATTTTAATATTATTTAGACATAATTTAGGATTTCGGCAATATTTAGACATTTCGGCAGCCTAAATAACAAATATCGAAATATTTCTACAAGCATAAACCAATTTCGGCTAACGACATTAGTAGAATCCAGTATTGTTCAGTTGAGTCACGTGTGTTCCACAGTGTGGGTATTATATCCATGGTGGCGTCTACAATAACCTTCCATTAATGAAGCCTTGTTGGTGTTCTGGTATGATCGTGCTACAGATTTTATTTATTCTGTCTGCAAGAATTTTCATGAATATTTTTACATCCCCATTGACCATTGAGATAGGGCGCCAGTTTTCTACTAAAGTTAAGGGTAGGGTGAACGTAGATCATTTCTAATAGTAATCACGTTGTAATCATATTAAATCATGTGATTGACCAAACAGGATTGTAAACAACGTGATCTGGCCAATCAGAATTAGCAATTATTTGTGCTACCTAAGTAAATTTAGGTCTACCTAAGTTTTTTTATCAATATATAAAGGTGGATTTTTTCAAATATTATAAGTTCTAGAATTTCATGATTATGAAAATAAGGTCTCATTCTACGTGATACCAAATTTTTGTTAAAATTGGTCACATTTCTAAAAAGTTTTATCAGGGACATGTGTTTAATTTCTATATAAAATCCTAAAGTACCACGTAGATCATATGAAAATTGATCCTACCCTTAAATCTTCTCCCTTTTTGGGTATTAACATTATCAGGCTTTTGTGCCAGGAAATTGGCATAGATCCCGACTAGAACCTAGAGATGGGCAAAATACAAAATTTTCATTTTAGCATGCACATGCGCATGCATTTTTTGCATGCATGCATGCATGTTTTGACCAAAGTTATAATTTAATTTCTTAATGCTGGCCAGAATTAATTGCATGCATGCAGTCATGCGCATGCAATCATGCACATGGTGCCCATCTCTACTAGAACCTCATTAAACACCTTTGTTAGAACTGGTATTATTGTTTCGCTTGTGAGTTTGTAGAATTTATAAGTAAGTCTGTCTGTTTCTGGTGATTTGTTATTAGGGAGAGAGCTTATGACCTGTGCAATTTCCTCTGTTGATATCAGTTTGAGCATGTTATTATTCATTGTATCTGAGACTTCTGGTAGCCATTTACGAATTTTTCTGCTTCTGGTTTATCTATAGACTCTGGAGTGTAAATTTTTGTGTAAAATTGTTGTATGTATTGTAGAATGTCTGTGTCTTACGAATTTCCGTTGTCAGGAACTATGATTTCATTGAGGTTGCTATGACTTTGTCTTGTCTTGTATTTAGCAAAGAAGTATTTTGTTGATTTTTTCACCTTTCTCCACCCATTTGGCCTTGGATCTAAGGAGCCATTTGTCCGCAAGGTCAGTATTTTCTTCTTCGATGAGATTAACCAGGGTTGTTATTTGTTTGTCCAAGTGTGTCCACTCTGGTTCTCTGGCCCGCACTATTTTGAGGTAAGTAAGTTTTTTGTGAAGACCTTCTAATTTTGTTTCTGTAGATTTAGGCTTCTGGAAAGCCCTGATTATTGACTGAATGTTCAATTTGCAACCGTCCCAATCATTCATAGACATGGGAACTTTAATTTCGGCTAAGACTTCTTGGCTCAATTTTTCATTCTGGAAGCAGTTTGTGTTAAACCGCCATTGCACGTTATGTCTTTTGATTGGTCCGAATAATAGTGAGCATTCAACCAGGAGGTGATTAGAGTTGCCAAAGTGGGTTCTAACCCCAGATATGTTATGTCCACAGCTCTTGTCTATGAAGATGTAATCTATACAGGTTCCCATTCTATCATTATTCCTGGTGTTCTAAAAGTATGTCAGAAATGGGGTTTCGTCCAAGTAATCAGTCGCATTGTAGAAGTTTTTCATCTTATTTTGTAGTGTTTTTCTCGTGGGATTATATTGTTGTGACGCTTGGCTAACTCTATTTCTATTCGGGTATTGAAGTCTCCTGCTACGATTTCTATTAAATTCTATTTTCTGTATTCAAGGGTGCATACATGTTTGTTATCCTATACATTCTCCCTGATATTGCAATTTAGCTGATATGACTCTGTCATCGTGAGAGATTAATGTGTCCATAATCTTAACTTTCCATACAGATTTGTATTGCCATTGTTGACTTAAAAAGTCCCTGAGTTTTGTATCTTTCAAATTAGTTTTTTGTATCATAATAATATCCAAGTTGTAAGATTTAAGAAGAACAAGTGTATTTTGTCTCTTGCTTGCATTATTTAATCCTTTTACATTAAGCATAGCTAGTTTTATCTTTTGTTTTGCAGGTATAAATATGTAAAAGGTAAGTACCCTTTTGGGTCAGATACGTACCCATCCCCTTTGATTGCCGTAAAGGGATTTTTACAAGTGTTCTGCCCATTTGTACTATTATTTAACTTTTTAGCAGTGATCAGGCATTTGTAGGAGATTGTAATAAAGTTGTCAGCTTTAGGTAAAGCAGTGTCCTCTGTAGCCTTTATTGCTAAATGGCCAGTAGAGTTGTAGAGTACACATAAATGTTGTAATCTGTATATGCACTGCCAGTTCATTACATGGCAGTTCCCTAATTTGTACGGATTATTAACGCCCCTTATTGGAATTTGTTCCAATAGGATGTCAATGCATCTTCCATGGTCACTTGACTTATTTCCCCATTTTGTATGGGTACCTGTCTTGTAGTCTCCTTTTCTAGTAATGGACTAGCTGGGTTATTCCCTGTCGCTTCCTCCATTATTACTTCATTTTCCAATAAGAAACCTGGGCTTGTGGTGTTTTCATTTTGTGAAGGGGTTGCTGAATGCCCTCTGTTGTTTTCCCCTTCTGGTTATTGTTCTCACGCCATGTTTAAATGTGCATTTGGTCTAGATTCAATAGACACCTTAAACTGAATACAGTCCTTCTTTATGTAACCTTCCTGATCACAAAAATAGCAAACTTTTGGGGCAGTTTTCCATTTTGTTGAAACCTTATTTTCCCATACTTGTGTAAATCATAGTAGGTGCCTTTCGAGTTCTGGATCATCAGTTGTTTCAAAAATTACGATCCAATGGTCCATCAAGTAGGGTGTATCTTCAATCATAAGGGTTTAATGGCGGCAACTTTTCCAAAGTTTTTGAAGGTTTCAAGTAGAGCCTCTGAGACCTCGCTTTTATTGCCCAGGAGTATATTTCGGCATCTAACCAGTAAGAAGGATTTTCTTCTGTCTGTTGGAATGATAATGCCCTCGGTAGCATACCACCTTCATTTTTCTTCATTGATAAAGATGATTTCCAAGTGCGTACTGACTCCTTTAGTAAAGTGCTTTTTGGCGGCACTAACATCAAATTTTACCTAGTTGAATATAGAAGACATAATTTCATTAAATGAGCCCAACATGCCCTGTATATCAATTATTAGAGCGTAGTCGTTATTAGTTTTAATATTTTGTCTTGGCAAGAAGGTGGAGTAAGTTGATTTCCCTCTCATCAACTTTGGAAACAACAAAGTCCATTTTCTGTCAGGACTGAATAGGGTGGTCCCTTTCTCTTTTCCTGTTTATGTTCGGCTATTGTTTGTTCAAAAGTTGGTTCTAGACCCAAGTCCTCGTCTGAAAGTGCGCTTTCTTCTATGAGTTTCTTTTGTTCCAAGACCAAGTCTGAAATTACTTCAATATTGGAAGTAGAGCTGCAAACATTTAGAAGGTCCAAGGTAGTACGTCACTCTTCACATCATATAAAATTTATATATAATCATATTAAATGTCACGTCATATACGTCACGTCACACATTATAGTAAATGTTCATTGATATTCTAATGCCTACAGCTCTAATTGGAAGTAGCTGTCAAAGGACCTGGGATGGGTTGTTCGATTTCTGGAATGCTTTGTGTATCTGTGGGGATGATTTGAACATTCGTGATGTCTTTAAGTGCACTAACTTCTTGTTCTACTTTGTCGTGCCATAACGGTTCTTGATTGTCTCGTAGAAAATTATCGTTAGGTTTCATCTCTATAAAGACTGTCATGTCATTTTTAACTGTTGTTGGCTGTAAAAGCACTTGTGTTTTCTTTTGTATATTCATCACCTATTCTCTTTGTTTATTTTTTTGTTGTTGTTGTTGTTGTTTTTCGCTTTTTCAACTTTGTGTATTTTCGGCACTATTTTCACTATATTTCCTATTCTTGATCTTAAGAGGACTAGCCCCGTTTGCTCTTGTTTCCTTGTCCTTGTTTGTTCTTCTGAGTGTGTGTATTTTGAGAAGCTGAATTTACTTTACTCCAAACTTACATGTACTAGAGAAAGTACGTGTAGATCCCTTTTTTGCTTCCATTTTTTAAAAAATATCTTAAACAAGGAGGAGGAATACTCCAATCTTCAACATTAAGACATATATATTTACCTCGTATTTTTGAAAAGTATCAAAATGATCTTAAATTAATTTTTGATAGCAAACCTGTTTCTATTGTTATGGATGAGACAACTGACATTTGTGCTCGAAGTGTTGTTAATACCCTTTTTGTATATCGTAATTTTACAAAACTGGTTTCTGTTAATTTTCTTGATATTGTCAATAATACTACAATCAGTCAAACTTTAGTAACTATTCTTTCTAGTTATAATATTTTCTTTAATATTCCATGTCTTTTCTTGTCAGATTTAGCAGCATACATGAAAAATATTATAAAGACCAGGTAAAATATTTAAATTATTTAGTAATTTATTATTTTATCTGGGTTAGAGTCATTTAAATCTTACTAACTATTAACTTTAATTATATAAACAATATTATTAGAACTTTAACCCAGTTTAAAATAGAAATTTCCTTTATTTTATTTATTAATTTATATTTAATTTTTATTTAGGGATACATGGAGAACTTTTTCAGGCTTTTCTCATCTAACAACCTTTTTAGCAAAAGTAAAAGATATATTTATCAAATCACCAGCTTGATGAGGTCGATATTTAACTTATTTAAAAATGAATGGAGTTATAAATCCATACAAAATTTCACTTCCAAATACAACATGATGTAATTCCTGGTTCCGAATGGTTTTTTATTTAACAACCTATATCGAATACTGGCCTGAATATTTTTTACAAGAATCAACAGCAAATTTAACACATGAAAATTTATTGGAAATTAATTCTTTGTTACAAAATAAAGAAATATTTGGAACTATTAAAATCTTTATTCATTTTATTTCTATTTTCGCAAAGAGTTTGTTCAGGATTTTGATTTTTTTCAACAACAAAATCAACCCATTTTTTTAATTAGAACTAGAGATCTGACTTGTTCAAAAAATTAGCATCTGAATATTCATTTGTTTAATTTTTTAGTATTCAAATATTCGTTCAAAATTTTGAATGAATATTCGAATATTCACTGAATACCCATTGAATACTAAATATATTCAATTTTAAAAAATTATTAACTATTTCATTAAATTAGCCAATAAAATTGCAAATAAATTACTAAAAAATAAAATAAAATTACAGAATTATAAAATTAGAATATATTCAGTATCAACAAAAATATCTCAGAACTCTTTCCAACAATCCTCTGGACCAAAACTTCCCATAAGCACTGACCTACGAAAATTTTGTAGTTAGTATTTTTATACATAACAAGAACTCTATCTAGAAGCAACTTGGATACAGGACTTCAGATTGCATGTGAGAAGACTGAAATAGAGCTGAAAAAGATTTTTCTTTGTGGGTTTGGTCCTCCGGGTAGAAGACTTCATTGCTATAGAAAACGCAGTAGAGCTAAAACCCTGGAGTTTTTTGTCAAAAGATGTGGAAGTCTAGACAGAAACATACTTTTGGTTATCTATACTATTCTACAAAATGTAAAACTTACACTCTTTACAAGTTTTGGTTACTCTGCTATCTCTCTTTGGATTTTTCGAAATTTTCGCCAAAAGTGGGCATCCTAGTTTACCCCCTCCAAAAGATCAGCAGTGTTTACTCCGTCCAAACTAGGAATATGTCCCCGGTCTGGAACCGTTCTATCACGTGTGATCTCGGTCACCAAAACAACCGTCGAGTTAAGGTCTCGGAATCTGGAGGGCCCAGAAAAAATTTCTTTTCATTTTAGACATAGGTTTCTATCATGTACATACAACAATTTGATGGGCTTTGCTTATGCATTGTTGTATAATTTTTATCATTGTTGTGTTTGTTGTGTTATAGACGTAGTAACACCTTCATTTTCTATTCTTTTATTTTTTCATTGCTGTCTTTCTGTTTTTGTTTTGTTTTTCATTTTTGTTGTTTGGTTTTTGGTTTTGTTGATGGGTTTTCACTTAGTAGTCTTTGCCCCATTTTGTATGCATCCCTTTCTTTTTCTTCATTTTATGAGAAGCTCAGGGATGAAGTTTTTTTGAAGGAGTGGATTTTGAAGCAGTAACTGGGTACCAGTTTATAGGCAGAGGATGTACTCATGGCAAAAGATCATAGACATCCCTGTTTGACGAACACCAGTGCGACAATCCTACTTAGGCGCCATTAGGGTAGCCGGGTTGCGGCCTAAATGCTTCTTTTTTTGTAATTTTGTTTTTTATGATTAATAGTATCTAATAAATAGAGCATAATTGTCAAAGGAAAAATATATATATATATATATATTCAGTGAAATTTTAAATATTCGAATATTCATTTAGTGAAAAAATTAATATTCGAATATTCAAATATTCAGTGAATATTCGAATATATTATTCACCGAGTCAGACCTCTAATTAGAACAACTTACTGCATACATTGAAACAAACCACTATGCTCAACATTTTGGGTCCAACTTAGAAAACTATATTATTAACCAAAGATTCAATCCTTTAGATTTTTATTCTATTTTTTGTAATGCCTTTCAAGCAGCATATAAAAAATTTTCAAACCATATACCTCACCATCTAGCTTGCAATATTTTTCAAGCCTATCATGGTTTTGATCCTGCTTATTTACATACCAATGATATTTTAAGAAAAGATATTTGCCATTATGCTGCAATTAGGGTTGTTAATAGAGCACTCCGTTTACTTTATTTTAATAGTAATACTCCAGAATATTACTAAAAATAAGGTAAACGGATTTTTAAATTCGTTTCTAAAACTCTTTCCGGTTCACTTCCGGAAAATTAACAAATACAAAATTTCTAGTCAAAACCCTATGGTTTACTTTCAAAACTCTCATAAGACAAAGGCCCTTTGGCCAAGAGAACAAGGAAAACTCAAGTTCAGTAAATGTAGAACTAAACAACCATCAGCTCTCGAATACAAAGGCTTCAGAACAACTTGAGGACAAAACTACTACTACAAGTTGGGCAGCTCAAACAGAAGAAGAACTTAAAGCTGAAGAAAAAAAACACGAAAACGCTGACGCAAGAACCGTGAGCAAAGATCAAAACAAACCATGTGATATCCTGACTGACACAACAATTCACGTGCCCCAGGTAAACAACAAACAGGATGAAAAACACGTGCACCAAACAGACAAAATAAACAAAAACGAACACGTGAATCAAACAGATAACGATCATCTAGACAAAGAAATTATTGATCCAATTACTTCGGGTACAGCCCAAGCATCTACAAGTGCATCTGCACTTTCAGCCAGGGAAGTTAAAACAAAACAATGGACAGACTTCTTTCCTAAACTCAAGGGAGGAAAAGCAAGTTTCACCAACACAGTGCCCAAACACAAAATTCTCTCTAAAAATGACAATGCTTTGATCATTGACATACAGAGCTTGATCAATATATCCACTAACGACATAATTGCAACACTTGCACTGAAACTCAATGGAGACTTATTGGCAGCCAAGCCTCACTTAACAAGAGGAAAAAGGGTCTCTCTTGAGCTAGTTTTCAAAAGCAAAGAAAAGGCACAGTTCTACGCCTCAGAAGGAATTACTATCTTTAAGCAAACATTCTTTGGTTATATTCCTATCAATCTCAAGCGTTCTTTTCTCACAGTGAAACTCAGGAATACACCAATGGGGGATTTAGAAAATACTACAGCACTCATTCTGGAAGCATTTCAAGATGTTGGCCAGATCGCTGCAGTAAAGCCCCTCTTATACGAAGGAACAACGATCTGTTCAGATCAATGGTTGGTGACTTTTGAAATTACAGAGGACCCAGACTTACACTCCAGAATCCCAAGATGCACCCATGTAGGTGATCATAAAGTAACAACCGAATGGAAGGAAGCTCCCAAGGTCTGCTATTACTGCGAAAAAGAGGGCCATATCAAAAAAGAATGTAACGAACTTAAAGCCTCGATTGAAACAAGACGCTTACTAAGAGAAGCTAAACTCCAAAAAAAAGGAGGAGCAGACACTCATAAAAATTCCACTCCAAGCCCTATCTTCAGCCCAAATAACCCCTATATTCAAGACTCCTCAACGAATACAGAGGGTGAAGCACAAACTGAAGTGGCAGAGACAACTAATGTTTCAACACCAAACAATACAGGTTTGGTACCACAAAAAATGGAAATCGAAATAGCAGCTGAGGAATCGGACAAACCTACTCCAACTACCTCAGAAATGGAAATCCTAACGGATTCAAAAGAACCAAGCTCAACCCAAAGTACACTGCAGGAAATACCATTTACAGTGGTCTCCTACAAGAAATCAAGTAATAAAAATGGAAAAAGAAAAGAAGAAGAGGGAAAGAATTTTACACATCTGGGTCAACAGCATAGAGTCCATGGGATCGTCTCACGGGGCGTACCGGGGCTAAAGAACCAACACTAAGACTACTTCCTCTTAGTGTAGCCTAACCCTCTTATTTTCTTTCATGTTTAAAATCGCTACACTTAACGTAAAAGGTCTAAACAATAGACCTAAGGCACAGAGAACACTCACACTTTTAAAGTCTTATAACCTCGATATCATTTTAATTCAAGAAACCAATCTCAGAGACACTAAAACAAGAAACTTTTTAGCACAACAATGGGGATTCAGCTCAATCTGGTCCTCAAAAACTGCAATATTAGCAGGTAGAAGAAACATTGAGCTCACTACAGTTAGAGAATCACAAGATGGTCGCATCATCACAGTCAATACAGAAATTAAACAACAACCATTTCAAATCACAAACATCTATGCTCCACCCAGAGGCGAAGACAGAGTTCGTTTCTTTGAAAATTGGACTCCACCTGTAGCAGAGGGAAGAATCTGCATCATTGCTGGTGATTTTAACACAAATCTGGACCCAAAAAATGATAGAATAAGCAGCGCACCAGCACAACCCGATCGCTCAAGGGACCTTGTACAAAATCTTTTAGTTGATTATACTGATACAGTTCTGTTTGCAAAAGAGAGCCCATTTCTCACATTTTACCAATCCACACACAATGGTCAAAGAATGGCAACACGCCTTGATTATATTTTTATAGAAGCAAGTCACAGTCATCTTTGTAGAAATACCAATACAAAATTTGGGAATTCTGACCACTTACTAGTGGAATCGGAATTTAACTTCAAGCCATCACACACCAACAGAGCTCAATGGAGGTTCGATAGAAAATCCTGGGACATTCCAGAACTAAAAATTGGTATAATGAAAGAACTTCAAGAGACCCAAAACATCTCCAACTGGGACTTTTGCAAATGCTCAATTCAATCTATAGTAAGAGCCCATAAACCCAGTTCTCCTCCAGAAAAAAACATCCAGAGGCTTCACAAAAGACTTTGTAATTTGAACAATAAGATAGCCCAAAACCCTGTCTTAACTGATCTCAAACTCATTATCGAAGACCTTAACTTAAAGCTACAAGAGGAACTGGCATCTCTTTCAGAAAGGTGGCGTATCAGGTCGAGTGCCAAGTGGATAGAAGAAGGAGAGAAGTCAACAAAATACTTCTTTGCTCTCTATAAGAAAAAACACTCTACAACAAGCTGCTCAAAAGTAAAGAATCCGAATGACGCAAATGGGACGTCCCAGGTACAAACACTCAACTACATTAAAGAATTCTACCAAGAAGTCTACAAAAAAGAAACAATTGATAAAGAAGTAGCTTTTCAACTTACGGAAAACCTGGCACAGGTCTCTTCGGAACAAAATCATGCACTAATCAAACCCATCACAGAGGAGGAAATTCGCCAAACAATTGACAAACTCCCAAACAATAAGGCCCCGGGCTCTAACGGTCTTACATATGAATTTTACAAAGACACCAGAGAGGCCGTCGTTCCAATACTAGTCAAACTCTTTAATGAGGTCCTCTTACAAGGCCAAATTCCCAAGTCTTGGAGCAAAAGCTTGGTCACTTTGATCCCCAAAAAGAACAATGATTTAGAGAGCATCAATAGCTGGAGACCAATCTCGCTCGTCAATGCTGATGTAAAGATTTTCATGAAAATACTAGCAAATAGAATCAACCCAATCTGCAATGAAATCATAGGTCCAGCTCAACAGGCGTTCATAGCCAACAGGTCGATCACAGATTCAGCTCTGGATATCCTCACAGTACTGAGAAATCAAAAGGACCAAACGAAACAGCACTGGCTTCTTTTGCTAGACCAACAGAAGGCATTTGACAGGATTAGCCATGACTTTATACGTATAGTATTGGAAAGAATGAACTTCGACCACAACTTTATTAGGGTCGTCAATGCCTTGTTTTCCTCACAAGTTGCACACATAGTTGACTCAGGTCAAATATCAGAACCAATTAGAGTGGAGAGAGGGGTAAGACAAGGAGACCCGCTCTCTCCTCTCCTCTATGTTCTGGCTATTAACCCTCTAATAGAGACCATCATTCAGAACATTAGGGGCATCCCGGTCAGTGATACAAACTTCAAAATTGCAGCATATGCAGACGATCTATCAATTGGGATTAGCTCTCCGTCGGACTGGTCAACACTTCTCAAAATTTTCAGTGACTATGAAAAAGCCTCAAATGCAGTCATCAACAAACATAAGTCAATCCTTATACCAATAACAAACAATGCCAGCAGAGTCGAACTCTCAGAGCAACATAATTTTAAAACCCCAACCAATGACCAGGAATACTTTACATTCCTTGGATACAGTGTAGACATCAAGGGTAACCCTAGCAAAACCCTCTGGAGTGAAATGACAAAAAAAATCAAGAACAAGATCGAAGAGCTCTCCAAAAGAAACTTGTCATTTAGAGGAAAGATTCTTGCAGCCAAAACACTTCTTATTTCCAAGATCTGGTACCTGGCCTATCTTCTCCCGCCATCAAGAGGACAACTTAAAGAAATCGACTCACTTATAATAAAATGGGTTAAGAATAATTCACGTATGCTCCCCCAATACTCAACATTCCAACTTGGGTATGAAAAGGGTGGTCTATCAGCTCCAATTCTCAAGGACATGCTCGATGCCAGAATCCTCTCAATCTGGATCAAGTTACTATCTAGCAGCGCTTTATGGGCAAGAACAGAAAGAAAGATAATCACAGCAGAAATCCGTAACAGAAGGAATATTACAGTCAGGGAGGCACTATCACAAATTCCTTGCAAGACCAAAGGTTGGCCGGAAAGATGGAGGCCATACCTAAATGCCTGGAAAAGATTTAAGGGTAAAATCGAAACAACAGGTACCTGGCCATGGGAACCTAGTAATCTCAAAATAGGTGAAATAGAGGGTCAACAATTTACTGTTCGCATGGCCCTAAAAAGTCTTTACGAACCATCGGTTCCCTCAAGCAACACCGATCAAAACCATTCTCAATTTAAATGGATCAAATCCAAATGGAGTCTTAACAAGAAGAAGGACACTTTTTGGCGCCTTATGCACAGGGCCTTACCTCTAGGGTACCGATTAGTGCCCATCGATCCCAATGGCATTGGGGACTGCCCTAATTGCCCTTGCCATATGCAAACCATCGAACATTTTGCTTTAAAGCGTCCTCTAAGCAAAGTTGTCTGGGAAACCGCCTACAAAGTCCTGAAGACATCGGAAGAGGACTCAATTCCTCGAACATCTTCAAAGCTACCAATATTAAAGAAAACAAGAAGCGCAAAACTGCAATCTGGTTACACATTATCTGCATCTACGAGATCTGGTGCTGGTATTCGCAAGCCAAATGGGGTGATAATGTTATCCCTCAAACGGCAATTGCTAATATAATTAGGATCAAGTTAAAATTTGAAATTAACCTTTTATATAGAATCCTTGGCCGTAAAGGCTGCAAAAAGCCGGGTAGCGGCAAAAACGTTCTTGACTTCATAGAACTTTCTGTATAATTTTGTAAATTAATATGTATATAAATAAAGTACACTTAGATGCGTTTTGAAAAAAAAAAAAAGGTAAACGGAGTGCTCCATTAACAACCCTAGCTGCAATTAAAGAATTCAAAAATCCATCTAATGATTTGATTCGTAAATGGTCAATCTATTGTAATCTACCAATGGATTACAGGTTTAATGAAGCAGGATTAAACAAGTTTTGGTTGGATTTAAGTTCCCAACTTCTGGTTTTGTCAAATATAGCATTAAACTATATTCGGTTACCCATTTTAAGCTACAGTGTTGAACATAGCTTTTCATTATATAAGGGCCATGTCATTAATCACCTGATTATTTTTATTTTTTTTTTTTTTTTTTATACCTTTTATAATAATAAAATTTTTATTTCGAATTTGATCAAATATTAGCACATAATCTGCTATTTAGACTGCATAATCTTGAAAAAATCATTTCACATTACATCACATAATTTATTTTTTTTTCATATAATTTGGATTTTGTCACCGCATAAAATTACTGTTCCTGCTTCCAGGTCTCCAAACGCAAGGTTGCCGGTTCAAGCCCTACTAGAGGACAAGAAAAACTATATAAGGTTATGAGATGGATGAGCTTTGAACCAGGATGCTGGGACCATAGTTGGAAAATCTTAACCACAAATAATGTGTTGCTTGCAGCACTATGAAAGTTTCTCGGCAAATCTCGGCTGAAGATAAAAATAAATACTTCTGTTGAATATGAATACTTCCAGTGTAATTCCGGTAGAATTACTTGGACAGTCCCGGTCAAATCCCCGGTTGTACATGGGTCAACCGGTTAATAACCGGTTGGGAAAATTAGAATATGATCTTCACTTTAGATAGTAAAAATCAGGGTTGGGCAACTGGACAATTGGACAATTGGAAATTTGTCCAGTGTCCAGTGTCCTAATTGTGCAATAGATTAAGAAAAATAATTACTAGACAACAAAATTAAAAAAATTATAATTTTTAAAAATTTTAAACAAAAAAAATTAAATAAACTAGATAATTAACCAATTCTTTTAAAATTGATAACTAAAAAAATTAATTTATTAAGCCTGTTCCTGCTATATAATATAATATTTATAAGGTTTTCAAGCCTGATACAGTATCTCTCAAAACCTGCTTACCATGCATATTGCTTTGGGAGGTTAACATCATTTCCTTTACAATTGCAAGCAAATTAGTTGCATATAGATATCTTATTTAGTTAAATACAGTATTTTTTTTCAAATATACTGTATGCACTAACAGAATTTTTGACTAATATACAATAATTAAACTAAATTTTAAAATTAAATAAGAATAAAATTAAATTAAATCAAAGGTATAGTGCATTATTATAAAATTTTAATTACATTTTTAAGAATTAGCTAGAGCAATCCTCTGGGAATACTAGTTATCTGACCAGATATGTTGTGCTTTGACTAATTTATTTATTTATTGAATTTTTTATAAATATGTCACTGGACACTGGACATGCACTGGACATTACGCTGGACAATTTGGAAACGTCCAGTGTCCAGTGAAAAAATACTGGATATACAGCTTGCCCAACCCTGGTAAAAATGTATATGTAACATATATAAATGAGGTGCCAACTAGGGATCATGTGTGTTAGGGACCTGCAGGACACTACGAGGTCCTACACCGTGGGGCCAAGAACCTGGGCTATCTTATGACAAACTTAACGCACTTGTAACTAGTCTGGTAGCATAAAAATAATATAATTAATAAATAAGCACCAATTGCACTCTAGCAATAGTGCTAGAAATTTTTTTTAAAAAAAGATCTATGTTTACTCTACTCTTAAGTTGGTTAATAATATAAAGTGCGACCCACCTAGTGATGCCACCGAAATTGATTTTTGAAAAAGGCCTATTTCGTTTCATAAGAAAGAGCAATATAATTATGTCCCTTATAATTTCATCTATTCAAAAAAAGTATCAAATAATTTCGTCTTTCAAGTAAAATAGGTCAAAAACAATTTCGTCTTCAAATTTTAATTTCGGGTTTTAGAACCCGAAATAATTTCGTCCTGTGTTCTAATAATCCTTAAATGCAATCTCTATATCAAACATTCTCTCATTGATAACCCTCCTCTTGTTAGATTTGGAGTGCCCGAATCACTGATTGGAGTTTGCTACCTATATAACCACCTACTTTATAACTCTTTTCTTCTAACTTCTCGAGTAGCAGGATTCTACCGGAAAAATAAAATATAAAGAAAATGAAAGGAAAAATAAAAGGGGAAAAACTACACTACCTAAACAAAAAACCAAAGTAATACAAAGTAAAATGAAAAGAAAGAAGTAAGGGCACAAAGTAAATGGCTATGATAGCACTATTTATGCTTGTGCTAGACAATAGACCCATATAATACTTAGGTGGGTGATTCCTTGTGCAGTATTATATAATTTTAAAACATGGCTTATGGCTTTTTTTCCATTTTGAGAAAATCACGTTTTAAATTTAGTGTAACTACAACAATGATGATCTATTATTAGTAGAACTTGTTTGATCTACATGAATTAGCCAATCATACAAGCTCTTATCTGTGACTATGCAGCAAGGATCAACAAGCTAATTTCTAAAATCTGCTTCTAATTACATACAGCATTTAGAAAAATAGGCATCGACAAAAATTTTATTATGCAAATCAATGCTTTAAATGCTAAATTATATAGTCAAATGCATGCATTATTTGATCAAAAAAATGCCATAAGCCATGTTTTAATTGACCGCTCCCCATATGTACAAATTTAAAAAAAAGGAGAAAAAAAAACTATTAGGCCACCGTAGAAAATCGGGAGGAGTATAGATCGGTATTGGATAGAAAGCTACAAAAGGAGGAGGCTGTGCTTGATAAGTTGTCATGTATTGATGTTAGTAAAATTGGGAAAGCGAGTTAACAAGCACAGCTAATAAATTAGGCTTGGAACATTATCTAACTGAGTATTATTGAAGCAGCAAATAGAAGCATACCAAGGAAAAAGGTGTATAATAACCCGTGCGGAAAGAAGATTCCAATAAAAAATCCAAGCTTTCTTTGTTAATTTTCAAAATAAGCAAGTGGATGCATTCAGCAAAAAAGAACAATTTCAAGATTATGTCAGATAAGGAAAAATTAGATATTAATTTAGATATCGCAAAACAAAACAAGAAGTTCAATGTAGATTAGTACTGCAAACATTTAATGGCTATAGGGTAGTTACCTCTACGTCAAACGTCATAGCAAATATGTGACGCATACTATAGCAGGTGATGTATGCTGTAATAGGTGACGTATGCCGTAATAGGTGATGTATGCCATAATAGGCGACGTATACTGTAATAGGTGACGTTTGCCGTAATAGGTGACGTATGCGTAATGCTATATCTAAGACATATGCCATGATGCCATATATAAGACGTATGCCGTGATGCCATATATAAGACATATGCTATGACGCCATATATAAGACATATGCCGTGATGCCATATATAAGACGTATGCCGTGATACTATATATAAGACGTATGCCGTTATGCCATATATAAGACGTATGCCGTAATGGCATATATAAGACATATATCGTAATGCTATATATAAGACATATGGCCGTAATGCTATATATAAAACGTATGCCATATTGCTATATATAAGAAGTATGCTGTAATGCTATATAAGACATATGCTGTAATGCTATATATAAGACGTATGCTGTAATGCATATATAAGATGTATGCTGTATATATAAAACGTATGCCGTAATGCTATATATAAGACATATGCCATTAGGGTTCCAAGCTCTGACCCGGATAACCGTGAAACCAATAACCCAACCCGAAAAAATTACTATCCGGGTCATATTTTTGACAAGCCGGTTTAAATATATAAACCGTCAATAGACGGACGGGTCATCCGTCAATAAACGGGTCACCCGTCAATAAATGGGTCACCCGTCAATAAGTCATAGGAGGAAATGCTTCTTTATACGAAATTTCTTTAAAATTATGTATTTAGTTGTATTGTTGACTTACTTCACTAATCAGTTATCCTGGTCACCCGAACATAACCGGGTGACCCGTTTTATTCGGATAGCCAGATCACCGATTACAACCGGGTGACCCGTTTTAATCAGGTAACCGGGTTTAGTTTCGGGTACCCGGTTGGAAAAGATAATTGACCCGACGGGTCACAGATAGGGATTTTCAAACCGGTTTGGAACCCTATATGCCATAATGCCATATATAAGACGTATGCCGTACCACTATAAAAAAGATGTATGCCATATGCCATATATAAAGACGTATGCTATAATGATCTGTAATGCTTTATATATTGCATACTGCTATATGCCATATATATTGCCATGTACTGTAATATCATATAAAATGTACAGTGTCAATTTTCTATTGTTAATGGTTTGGATTTACTGTTTTGTACTAAATTTAATACATTTTGCAAAATGCATAAAAAATCCAAAAAATTAAAAAACTCAATTTTTTTTATATACAAAAATCTGATAAATCTTCAAAAATTGTTTAGCAAAATTTTTTTTTATATTAATAATAAAATTATTAAGAAAAAAATTTTTTAATAACCTTAATTTTTGTGTAACAATGCCCGTACTAAGTTAAGTACATTTCTGTCTGTATTTTTATTATAAAATTACTAGTAATTTTCAAATTGTGGCTTAGCACAAAAAATTTTTTCTAAAAAAAAGAACTTTTTAGAAAAAAAATCATATAAAATCAAAAATAAGACTTAAAGTTATCAAACTTTTTAGACATAATGCTCCATATCTAACAAATTATAAAGAGTTATTAAAATCATAATTAATAATTAAAATTAGCAGATAATCAGGTTTAAAATGTGTCATAATTTAGTACTTTGTACTAAATTTAGACGGGTAAATCCTATCCATTAAACTAACTGGTTTCACATATAATGCTTAGTAGCTCTGACAAAAAAACAGCACATTCAACAAAACTAAAATGTTTTTTTTTGTATAAACATGTGATTAATATACTTTTATTGCAAGAAATTTACTAAAGGTTATTATGAGAAGATCTACACGTACTCTCTCTAGTACATGTTAGTTTGGAGCAGAGTAATTTCAGTTTATTAAAATATACACGACTAAAAGAACAAACGAGGCCACAGAAACAAGAGTAAACGGGGCTAGTCCTCTCAGAAGTAAGAAAAGAGACTGCAGTACATTTGACGACGCTATATTTTCTGAAGAAATTGCACCAAAAAGACATAAAGTGGAAAAAGAAAATAAAATCAACAACAAAAAAACAAACAAACAAAACAAGTCAACGAATACAGCTAAGAAAATACAAGTCCTATCGCAACAGGCTACAGCAAAAAACGATGCTAAGTTTTAATAGAAACAACCACCGAAGGCACCTTCCCACAAGAAACTCAGGAACCTTCCTGGTACGACAAAACCGAACAAGAACTCAATGCTCTCAAAGACATTACGAACGTGCAAACTACCTCCATGGACACAGAAATGTCTACAGAGATCGAACAACCTGTCCCGGGCCCTTCTAATGCTGCACCGACTAAGGTGGTAGCTGAAGATTTGAGCTTAGAACAAAAGAAACTTATAAAAGAATGTTCACTTTCGGACGAGGATTTAGGCCTAGAACCAGAACCAAAACAAGCTATCTTTGAACGTAAACCGGAAAAGGTGAAGGAACCTTCCTCAATGAGTTCTGACAGAAAATGGACTTCGTTTTTTCCCAAGCTGAAAAGAGGACAATCAACCTATTCGACTTTCTCTCCAAGACAAAATATTAGAACAAATAATGATAATGCACTAATAATCAATATTCAAGAAATGCTAGATTCATTCAATGAGATTATGGCTTCCATGTTTAATCAGGTAAAATACGACGTTAGTGCCGCCAAGCAGCACTTCACTAAAGGGGTCCATATGCACTTGGAAATCACCTTTATTAATGATGAAAAACATAAACAATATGCCGCCGAGGGCATTGTAATATTTAACAAGACTTACTACAGATACATTCTGACTGATGGCAGAAAATTCTTTCTACCGGTAAGATGCTGCAATGTACCCTTAGGTAACAAAAGTGAGGTCTCAGAGGCTTTGCTTGAGCCTTTGAAAATTTCGGTAAAATTGCCGCCATCAAACCTCTCTTGATCGAAGGCACTCCCTACCTGACAGATCAATGGGTGGTCATCTTTGAAACCACCGATGACCCGGACCTAGAAAAACACCTACCACGATTCACCCACGTTTGGGAAAATAAGGTTTCTACTGAATGGAAATCTGCCCCAAAAGTTTGCTACTTTTGTGACCAGAAAGGTCACATAAAAAAAGACTGCATCCAATTTAGGGAATCTATTGAATCTAGACAAAATGCACGCATGAATAAGGATTTGGGGAATGACAACAGCCCAGTAGAGGAAATGGACACAGAGCTTTTAATAACTTCTTCCCAGAATGAAAATACTACAAGCCTGACACCTTCTTTGAAAAATGAGGTAACAATGGAGGAAGCAGCAAAGACCATCACAGATGGTGTTTTGCCGGAAAAGGAAACAGCAGGGCAGGTATCACTGCAGGATGGGGAAAAAAACCAGGTGACACCAGAGGAGGCAGTTCCCCGGTCGGTGCGACCCCCTCTAGGGGCACGGGCGATCTGGCCCAAACCAAGGAACCGCCATGTGATGAATTAGCCGGGCATACACTAACACCCAGAACAACTCAGGTCCCCTAACACAAATAACCACCTTATCAGAATCGTCAGTGAAAGCTACAATTAACACTAATCCACCTGAAAACGATGGCTTCACTATAGTCACCTATAAATGTCCAACCCCCATAAGAAACGTAATTAATGGTACAACTAAACAGTTCCAAGTAAGAATGTCCTCCTATAGCGATATAAGAGGTGGGTTCTTCCGAACCATATCTGACCCAAAAGGGTTCTTACCTTTTACGTACATATGTCTGTTAACCAAAAAATAAAAGTAGCTACGCTCAACGTAAAAGGACTAATTAATGCAAATAAGAGACAAAATACATTCATTCTCCTAAAATCGTATAATTTAGACATTATTATGTTGCAAGAAACGAATTTGAAAGACGCAAAGCTCAGAGACTTTTTAAGTCATCAATGACAGTATGCATCCATTTGGTCTAGTAAGACTGCTATCTTAGCAGGAAACAAAAAAATCGAATTTATAGATCCTCAAATTTCTCACAATGACAGAGTGATAACGGTTAAGATACATTACCAGGGGAGGACATTTAGGATAACAAATGTGTATGCACCTCCATGCCCAGAAAATAGAATCAAATTCTTTGGAAATCGTCGGAGATGACTTCAATACCAACATCTCCCCTAACAAAAATAAAGTCAGCCATAGTGTTTGTACCCGGATCGAGTATTATCCGGTTATCCGCAGATGATTCAGATATCCGAGTTATAATCATAGCTAACCGGATATGTATATCCGGATAATATCCCAGATAGTAAAAATCTGAATATCCGGTTAGGCTATCCGGGTTGAGCTATCTGTTGGGCTATCCGGTTAACTATCCGGATAGGCTACCCAAGTTAAGTTATATAATCTAACTTTATGTTCATTATTTATTTATAAAAACACTGCAATAATGGTCAAAAATTTGGGAATTTGCCTAATATACTAAGCAGGCACTAAATGTTGAATATTTGGGTATGCCCAAGTTTATTTACTCAATAATAATTTTTATTGATCCGGGTCTGCTATTTGGATAAAAATTTGGTGGAATATAGCAGAATCGGATCTTGTATATGTATTAATATATCAGGTCAAAAATAGATCTTACAAGGAAGAATTTCCTAAATATTAAGCCTATTTTTAAAATCGTCAGTATTGTAAAGAATGCATACAATACATAAAGGATTATATACTAGAAGAACTACAAAAATGGTGTAACAGCATTTTGATAAAACATCCAAGCGATTCTGAAAATTTTAACTCTCTTAATGAAAATGCATTGGTTTCACTTACTAAATGTGATGGTTTANTATTAAGCCTATTTTTAAAATCGTCAGTATTGTAAAGAATGCATACAATACATAAAGGATCTAATAAATAAATGCTTAGTTACAGAACTTCAAAGATAAAAGGTTGAATTATCGTATTTTCACAATTTTGTCCCAATCATATTACCAGCACGTAAATAAAAGTATAACTAATCCTGCATAATCTACTTAAATTTAGAATACAAAACAAAGGCTTTGTTTTAGCTTTGGCTATTCTCTAAAAAGGTGCATTTTAGCAGTACTAATATGCTTGGTATTATAAATCATCGTGACTTTAAAATATTATGGAGACTCAAACACTAAAAACAAACAAACAATGCATATGCACTTAACTTTTTATAGAAATAACCTATACCAAAATGGTAAAATGAGTCACTAAAACTCTAAAATAAAATCAAATACTAAATTAAGTAAAAAAAATTATGAAACAGGTTGTAGCAGTCATAACTCATCAAAATGCATTTGCTAAAGTCACGAATGTTTGCAATAAAAGATTGCTAAGGCCCACAAAATTCACACAAAGAAAGATTATTAAAACCTATCAAATATAATAAATTCTCATAAAATACATATCAAACTTTATAAAATGTATACAAAGAAAGTTTTCTGAAGAAGCTCAACAAATGCATTCAATGAATAAAGCCTATCGGATGTAATAAATTCTTATAAAATGTATACAAAGAAAGTTTTCTGCTATACAAAGAAAGTTTTTTGAAGAAGCCCATCAAATGCATTCAATGAATGATAAAACGATACTTACATAAATATGAATGCTTTGATATAGTCTCGAATTCATATAAAAAGTTGCAGATTTATCCTTCGTTGTATAAAGAAAATTTCGAAATAACTACATACCATTGAACACTCTAACATTATTAAAACTTTATCTAAAACAAATTCTTTGCATGCAAACCTTTCTCATCTATTGTTTCTAACAATCATGGATAGTCACAATGAATATAGCTCTGATAACAACTCTTATGCTAACTTAGACACTGACCTCTATGCTGACTCTTATGCTGACTCTTATGCTGACTCTTATGCCGACTTTTATGCCAACTCTTATATTGATTCTGATGCCAAACCTCAGAGTAATAACATTCCTAGTACCACAATTAGAAGAAAAGCTATAGATGAATATGCAGAAGAAAAAGATGCAAAAAGGATTCGGGTAAATATTACTAGTTCAACAAACAAACCAAGCTATGTGTGGAAATATTTTCAGATCGTAAAAGAGCGTGTTGTATGTAAAATAATTGTATTCCAAAAAGGTGAAGAGGTCGATTGTGATACAAATTACAAATATGATAGTGGAACCGGGAATATGAAATTTCATCTTCGGACAAAGCATGGAATTTTAGGACCTGATGGATGAACTTAAATCAAATTCAGACAAAAAGCATCAATTAAATATTGATAAAATGGTTAGGAAAGTAACACCTCATAAGGAAACTGTACAAGCGGAATTAAAGAGAGTTACTGCAGAATGGCTAGTCACAAATTCTCTGCCCTTTAATACTGTTCATGGAGTAGGTTATAGAAAAATGATTAATAGAATTGATCCAGCTTTTATACCACCAAATAGTAAAAATATTAGGAAAAACATTATTACTATTGCCTATCAAAAAAGTGTAAAAGAATTAAAAAAATTAATTCATGCTACCTGCGAAACTGCCTCAATTACTACAGACCTATGGACATCTCGAAATAACGATGGGTATATTGGTGTGACTGTCCATTGGTTGACAAAGAACTTTGAAGTTCGTGATGTTATATTAGGCGTTGAAAAGATGGATTACCCACATACCAGTGAAAGAATTAAAGAATACTTAGAACAAAAAATTATTGAATTTTTTTTAAATTTCTCAGTCATATGACTGAGGCGCAGTTGGCGCTTTTTATTAAGACTATTACAATTTTACATGTTCTTGACTACATAAAATTTTTTAAAGAACTATAAACTTGTTTTATTTTGGGGATTTCTCTCCCAAATTGAAATGTAACTGCCGGAGTTCTTTTTTGAGCTGGAACTCAGCTTGCTGTATGGCTCCGGTTCTAGATATTATCTCTCCGCCCCATTTGGCTTTTGCGAATAAGCACCATATTGTGTATATTACCTGAATATGAAGCCACTGTGCAGCTTGCTGTTTCGTTTTCTCGTTTATGTTACCGGCTTCAAGTGCTTCTTGGGAGGTGGATGGAAGGGACATATCTGCTGTACTTTCTATCATCTTGTAGGCAACTTGCCATATTTTTTTACTCAGGTCACATTCGATTACGAAATGCTCAATGGTTTGTCTGGTGTCGACACACCATATACAATCGCCCCTGTGTTCTGAGTCAAGGTGTCGTGTTCGGTACCTGAGAGGTAAGGCCCTGTGGTACATCCGCCAACAAATGTCCAGTTTTTTGTTAATGTGCTCTTTTGTTTTTAGCCAACTAAAATTGTCTGATTGGTTATTGTCCGAAGTTACGCTAATTCCGCATCTTATTGTATTTAATCGCCGTACTATCTATTTGACTGTCATCTCCTGACCGTTTGTTTTGCCAATTGTCAAAGCTTCCAGTGTCCATGGCCAGTTGCACGTCGATGAAAATTATTGAATTTGAATTAACTGGTAAAGTAATTTGTGCAGTCACTGATAATAGGGCAAATATGAAAAAGGCCATTAGAATCTGGGACGGTGTAGAACGTATTGCCTGCGCAGTTCACACTCTTCAACTTACGGTTATTCAGGCCTTAAAAATTATAAAGCCATATACCCAAAGAATTGATAAACTTATTAAATTCTTTAAATCATCAAAGCAAAGTCAACGCCTTGACCAGGCGCAAATAGAATTAGCTCAACATAATAAAACTACTCCAATTTCTGTCCAATTATATTGTTTTGAAGACTTGCCATCTGTAGTAGAAATTGATAATAATGATAAGCCAGAAATATTTGAAATGAATTTTAAAATTTTATGTACTATTAATGATATAAAAACTCGTTGGAACTCATCTTATAAATCCTGGCAACGACTTTTAATATTGCGCTCAGCCATTAAATGGCTTTCAGCTACTCTAAATTTAGAATGTGAAGATAGTAGTATTAGAGCAGATGCTAATAAATTGAATGATCTTATGCTTCAAGATAATGAATGGATGTTATTACAAGAATTGGTAAATGTGTTTGAACCATTTGATGAGTTAACAACTTATCTTAGTGGAATCAAGTATTCTGCTCTTTCTGTTGTTAACCCAACTATTGAAGCATTAAAAGCTGAATTCTTTGACTATGATGAATCGATATTAGATGAACTTGAGGATATTAATAAGAGCGTATTTGGTAAGAATAAAAATTTTTATTTTAATTTAAAATTATACAAAGTTAATTATTGGTTTTATAATATAAAATTTAAAAACGACTAGCAACTTGGTTTTAAATCTAGCTAGGTAGTAAAATTTTTTCAGAGTTTTGCAAACTGTATTATGTGAACCAATTTTTAAGTTTGTACAGTTTAAATAGTTATTATTGCAATATTAAATCAATATTAAATATTAAATTATACTTAAGATAATATATTGACTGAGGATGAAAGTTTTACCAATAGAAGTTCAGATGAAACTAATGCCCAGGATGTGGCTAACCGCGAAACGTTGCCTTCAAATGAAAGAATAATTTTAAAAGTTTGAAGAGTTATTTACAATTCTCTTGAATGTTATTGGAAAAATCCTGATGTATTATTGGATTAATTGCTACCTTATTAGATCCAAGATGAAACTATGGTCAAAAGAAACACGAAATAGAACAATTAAAAGGCTGCATGATGAGTTTAAAACTTGGCAGAATATTGCTGCAATAAATGAGCTAAGTGAAGATACTGGAACAGAAACATCTTCCTCATCCACACCTATGTTTATGAAAAAAATATTCAGTCATAATCAAACTCAAATAAACCATGAAATTGAGATTGATAATTATTTAAACGAATCAGTTACACCTACTCAACCTGAGTCCACAGATGCATATCAATGGTGGCATACTAACCAACATACCTTCCCAATATTAAGCAGAATGGCACGTAAGTACTTATCAATTCCCGCCACTTCTGTTCCAAGTGAACGTTTGTTTTCCGATGCAGGGAATCAAATTACTTCCAAATGGACCCACTTATCTCCTGAGGTGGTTAATGAGTTGCTATTCGTTAAGAGAAATGGGTTATATTGTAAAAATGCCTGGGCGCTCATATAAGGTTATCTAACTAAAAAATAGAATATTTAAAACAAATTAGAAACAATAAATTACATGATATAATTATAACAAAAACAGAACTATATTATACTTATCTCTCTTGTAATAAAAAGAGTTAAAAGTTGAAGCAAAATAAGTATTTTGTCTTTGTAATAAATTTTCAACAAATATACTTTGGTAGTTACGCTAAAAACAAAAAATTCTCTTTAAGTACTATATTTACTTATCTTGAGTTAGAGAAATTTTAGTCTTGAAAAGTTTAAACTTTTAAATTGAATAGTCAACTAAATATATCAACGGTTGGAAAAGTAAATTCGAAAACAGATTTGTCAATTTATTTAAATCCAATAAATAGCAAGGATAAATCACAATATATTAAAGTAGGAACTGTAAAATTTGTAATAAATTGTATTTAATAGTGAAAATTCAAATTAGTTTATATTTAAGTAAATTTTGAGGTGGATACAATCAAACTATTTCTCATCTCATAGTTCAGTGGACTAACCGCGGGAAGTCCGTGTTGCCTTCCTTTCTCCCTATGCCGATGATGATAGCAACGATCACGCCCTCTGAAAGTATTTATAAACATAAAAGAAAAAATAAAATTTAGGGAGGAAACAGTCGGATCCTAGGCCTATCCTTAAAGGTTATGACTGCACCTAAGAAAACTAGTCAGAGGCCCTATCACTCAATGTTAGAGACGAAATTTTTTGCTTAACTAGCTATACTCATACAAATGTCTCTACATATTATTTTAATATTATTTTATTAACACAAAATCAATCTGTTATAAAATCGAAAAAAAAATTACTCTAAAAAAGATTTATTTCATTTTTTTATATTGCATAGCTATTAAATCGAGCTATATTTAGTAAATCATTTAGCATCTCATGTCGTATATGCATATATTATCGTTACATTTTGTCCCCACTAGATCAACAATTATCCGACCTCTTTTTCCTATAAATAGCATTTAAAATAAATATTTATATTAAGATAAACAAGAATTGCGTAGCTAAAAAAAAAAAAACAATAGGCACTACCTTCAAATATTGTATTGTACTGCGTCTACTCTGCATACTTTGTTACACTGATTTTGCCATGACTTTATACGTATAGTATTGGAAAGAATGAACTTCGACCACAACTTTATTAGGGTCGTCAATGCCTTGTTTTCCTCACAAGTTGCACACATAGTTGACTCATGTCAAATATCAGGACCAATTAGAGTGGAGAGAGGGGTAAGACAAGGAGACCCGCTCTCTCCTCTCCTCTATGTTCTGGCTATTAACCCTCTAATAGAAATATTATATACTAGAAGAACTACAAAAATGGTATAACAGCATTTTGATAAAGCATCCAAGCGATTCTGAAGATTTTAACTCTCTTAATGAAAATGCATTGGTTTTACTTACTAAATGTGATGGTTTACAAATGGAAGAAGTAAAAATTTGGAATATCATGATTTGTCTTCTAATCCTGAAGATTGGTCTGATGAAAATTTTACAGCTTTAAAGGATACTCTGAAAAATTTTTTACCTCATATCCATTACTTTCAAATGTCTGCCAAAGATGTTGCAGATTATGTAGTACCATACCTTCTAATCCTGAAGATTGGTCTGATAAAGTCCAAAATTCTATTTTAAGTCATGTCACAAACCCAGCAAAGGCTATTTATATTAATAGTATGGTACTTATCGTGGTGTGGATTTTGGTGGTGGTCATCTTACTATGTTTATAGGCTTTAATTTCTTATTAGTTCGATACAGAAAGAGTAATAATAACGATAGCAATGATCGATTAAAAAAAAAAAATTTATCTCGATAAGTATGATTGGATCTAACTAAGCGATCACATGAGTGACCCGGTTCTAACAAGAGAATCCGGTATATGCAAGGGGAAAGATAAGTAGAAATTTCCAATTTCGGGTTTAGGCGTGAATACTAATATAACCGAATTTAGCAGGAACGTATGACAGCATGCAGATATAAACCGGAGGAATGGCAGGGCAGCACGACAGCAGCCTTTCAAGAGGCAAAGCAATTTCGCACCCTACTCTACCCTCCCTCACGTAGAATCCTGCCATTTTGTGCAGCTTAAACATCTTTTACGGACAGCCTGCATTATGCAGGTGGGAAACCACCAGCCAAGATCATGTGATTTCAAAGCTTCTGGCTAGTAATGTGCCGCGTACAGTACTATACGTACTGTACGATATGTACTGTACGTACTGTACACTAAAATTTATGCTAATCACTTTTGCCAGTCAATCAGATGGTAAGTTGGGCAGGAGGAGAAACAGCAGGCAAATTAATTCATGCTCGTAAAGGTTGCGCTAATAATAAATCAAATCCTTCCATGGCTCGCAGACTTCAAACAGCTTGTAAATATTCATAACGAAGTTTTACTGTACGCTAAAATTTTTCAGTGTCATATAAATGGCACATTACTAATTAAGACCCAACTTTTCACCTCAATAAAGCTAACTAGTCAAGTTCTGACCTTCGAAATCTAGAAGTGTTAAGCTCTAAAAAGGTTTCCCTTTGACCTTAAAAATTCGTTAGTAATAATCATTCACCTTGTTTATCTTGACCAGAAATAATAAAATTATCGTTTTCCGTGCTTGTACTTCTAGGATAAATTTAAATTTAGTTTCGCTGATAGTAAAGTTTAAAAGACAGAATATATCGAATAAATAGCCTTTATATTCATACTTCCGAATTGTCTAAACTCTATTTATTGAACAATACCCAATCCCGTGATGTCACGAGCAGTGATGTGCCGTGTATAGTACAGTACACAAAATTTTTTAGAATACTCTAGAACAAATAATAAAACTATTCATATCTTAAATTTTCCCTTATGAAACTGCCTTTTTTTTCTAAGCAAATTTATTCTTTGCAAAAATTTGTATTCAGATAGTTTATATATCATATGCGTACTATACGTATTTCACATACTATACACACTATACAACTATACGTACTATACGTACTGTACGTACTGTACACTAAAAAAATTCCGACATCATATAAATGGCACATCACTACTTCTGGCTGCATTTATGCGGGTGGAAAACCACCGGCTAATGCCAATTATAAATCAAATGCACTGATGTATGCTATATATCTCTGTCAATTATACATCAAACGCACTGATGTATTTCTCTTTCAATTATACATCAAACCTACTGATGTATTCTATATATCTCTTCAATTATACGTCAAACGCACTGACATATGCTATATATCTCTTAATAAAGTTTTTGAATATCCAGTGCTATTAGTGCTGGAATGCGTCCAACTATAATATCAAATGCGTGCAGTTCTTTTCGATTAAATCAATTAATATATTCTCTAGTGCCTGTGGATACTAAATAAGGTTCAATTAACTTAGTTAATTGAACTTTATTTAGTATCCACAGGCACTAGAGAATATATTAATTAATTTAATTGAAAAGAACTGCACGTATTTGATATCATAGTAGTGTTCTGACCCGGGTCATATGGACAATGCAAAAAATTTTTTTATTTTATACAATACTGACCCGTGACCTGTTGGTCGAGTGACCCATACAGGTCGCCCAACCCGGGTCAGAACACTACTCAGGTACATCAGGTAGAATTTTATATCCGGGTAACTACCCGGGTATATCGGGTAGAATTTTATATCCGGATATATCCATCGATCATCCGGGTTATCCGAAAAGTTATCCGTCGGGTAATCCGGATAGCATATTTTTGATCGGGTACAATCACTAGTCAGCCAAGCTCCACAACAGCACAACCCCACTAGAAAGACTTTACAAAAAAAGATGGAAAATTTCCACAATGCAAATGACTTCTCAGAAGAAAACCTATTTCTGACTTATTTCCAAAATACCAGAAACAATGGCAGAATGGGAACCTGCATAGACTACATTTTTATAGATAGAAACTTCGGACATAATATTTCCGGCGTTAAAACTCGCTTTGGCAACTCTGACCACCTATTAGTAGAGTGTTTGCTTTCCTTCGGACCAATCAAGAGACACAGTGTGCAGTGGCGGTTCGACAAAAATTGCTTCCAGAATGTCAGATTGAGACAAGAAGTTATAGAGGAAATTGAGGACCCTGGATCCATACAAGACTAGAACGGTTGCAAACTGAACATTCAGTCAATAATCAGAGCCTTCCACAAACCAAAGTCTACGGAGACAAAGCTGAAAAGACTCCACAAAAAGTTGACACACCTAAAAATAGCCTGGTCCAAAAACTCAGAATGGACACACTTAGATGAACAAATAACAAACTTGATGAATCTCATTGAGGAAGAAAATTCTGATCTTACAGACAAATGGCTTCTCAGGTCCAAGGCCAGATGGATTGAAAAAGGTGAAAAGTCGACAAAGTATTTTTTTGCAAGATACAAGTCGAGACAAAACCAAAACAAACTAGATGAGATCAATGTTCCTGACAACGGAAATTCAGAAAGCATAGATGTTCTGCAGCATATACAACAATTCTTTACACAAATCTACACTCCAGAGCCTATGGATAGATCGGAAGCAGAAAAGTTCATAAAGGATCTTCCTGTGATCACAGATACAATGAACAATGACATGCGTAAACCCATAACTGCAGAGGAAGTTTCACAGGTTTATTTGTTCTCTTCCTAATAACAAATCTTCCGGAACAGACGAGCTCACCTACGAGTTCTACAAGCTTACAAATGAAACAATAACCCCGGTCTTAGTGAAGGTATTCAACAAGGTCTTAGAAGGAGGTTCCATGCTATATCCTGGCACAAGAGCCCAATTACGCTAATACCAAAAAAGGGGGAGGATCTATTTCTAGTTAAAAATTGGCACTCCATCTCAATGGTCAACGGGATGCCAAAATCTTTATGAAAATTCTGACAGACAGAATGAATAAAATATGTAGGGCAGTTATACCGGAACACCAACAGGGTTTTATTAAGGGCAGGTTCATAGTCGACGCCACCATGGATATAATGACCACCCTATGAAAGTCACGTGACTCAACCGTTCAATACTGGATCCTACTGATCGACCAGGCTAAAGCTTTCGACAGAGTTAATCATGATTTCTTGGCCCTCATAATAGAGAAGATGAAATTTGACAAGAGAATTATAGAATTAATAAAAAACCTCTTTAAAACCCAAATGGCCCACATCATTGGAGGTGGCTCTATATCTTCTCCGTTCACAGTGGGGCGGGGGGTGAGACAAGGGGATCCCCTCTCTTCCTTACTCTACATACTTGCATTCGAACCGCTTCTTCTGCAGATCGATAAGAAGATCAGGGGTATACCCTTGGGACCACATTGTTCTTTCAAACTTATAGCTTACGCCGATGACCTTTCCCTGGGTATCGGCTCTCGTTCAGACTGGAAAACTTCTATGAAAATGCTTGAAGACTACGAGAAAGCTTCAAATGCCAAAATAAACAAGAAAAAAACTAAACTAGTCCCACTTACACCCTCTGAGAGGAAGAACTTTACGAGAAGGTCCCTGAACAAACCTCCTTCAAAATCCTAGGCTTTGAAGTTCTGAGAGATGGCTCTCCAAAGAAAGGACTTTGGGAGGAAATTACTAACAAAATAAAGGCTCAGATAGAAAAATTAAATGCGAGGAATCTCTCGTTTAAAGGGAAGATAATGTTGGCCAAGACCATGGTTCTTTCTAGAATGTAGTACGCTGCCTACATTCTTCCCCCTAAAAGAAAACACATATCCATGATTAATGACCTCATCTCAAACTGGATAAACAAAAATCCAAGTTCCTCCCCAAATATGCCACATTCCAAAAGAACGCTGACGAAGGCGGATTGGGTGCTCCGGTCATCCAGAACATGTTAAATGCACGACTCATAATGATTTGGAAGCGTTTGTGCACAAGCAGCGCCACTTGGGCCTGTCAAGAAAGAAACGTAATTTCAGGGGAGATTAGGTCCAAAAGGAATTTCAGTGTTATACAAGCGCTTAAGTCAACCCCAATCAGTAAGAAGGCCTGGCCGAAAGAATAAAGGGGACATATACACACTTGGATTAAATTAGGCGGGGATATCTCATCGACGAGTAACTGGCCGTGGGCTCTGGAAGATCTGACAATTGGCAAAACAAACAGTCAGGAGATGACAGTTAAATAGATAGTGCGGCGGTTAAATGCAATAAGATGTGGGATCAGCGTAACTTCAGATAATAACCAACCAGACAATTTTAGCTGGCTAAAAACAAAAGAGCACACTAATAAAAAACTGGACATTTGCTGGTGGCTGCACTATGGGGCCTTACTTCTCGGGTACCGAACACGACACCTAGACCCAGAACACAGGAGCGATTGCATATGGTGTGCCGAAACCAGACAAACCATCAAGCATTTCGCAATCGAATATGACTTGAGTAAAAAAATATGGCAATTAGCCTATAAGATGATGGATATTACAGCAGGCACGATCCCCCATCCACTCTCCAAGAAGCACTTGAAGCCGTAACGTAAATGAGAAGACGAAACAGCAAGCCGCACAGTGGCTTCATATTCAGGTAATATACACAATATCATGCTTATTCGCAAAGCCAAATAGGGCGGAGAGATAATAACCAGAACCGGAGCCATACAGCAAGCTGAGTTCCAGCTCAAAAAAGAACTCCGGCAGTTACATTTCAATTTGGGAGAGAAATTCCCCAAAATAAAACGAGTTTATAGTGCCTTAAAATTTAATGTAGTCAAGAACATGTAAAATTGTAATAGTCTTAATAAAGAGCGCCAACTGCGCCTCGGTCATATAACTGAGAAATTTAAAAAAAAAAAGGTTGTTATAATACTTCAAAACTACGTATGTATTAGTAACTTTTAACCTAATAAAGCATAAGCATGTTTCTGCAATTTTATTGAATTTTATTATATACCAAAAATCATCCATGCATTACGTAAATTATCCTGTAATTTTTACTACATAAATTTAAGTAAACAAGACCTTAAAATTTAAAAGCAACAAAGATTAAAAAATTAATTTCAATCTGTTTGTATTGAATTTCTTGTTACCAAAATTTTATTTGGATAACAATCAACTTGTAATATTGCAAAAGCGTGCCTCATCTTGATAGCTATTTGATGTCTATTCTTACCATTATGATTATTCATATCAGCAAATTTTGAGTAGTTAAAAAAGTGCTATGCATTCATTATTTTTAACACTAATTCTTCCAATCCTTTATAATATATTTCAAGAAATAACCTATCCATGTGGATTTTTGATATGAATATTTATTCCACAACGATAATATGCAATACCTAACTATTTTATGTCTCAATAACATTTTTAACCTCGCGGATTTTTGTAGCAACAAAATGCCTTAAGTGCATATTCTCAATTCTAATTCTTTATAGAAAAACACCTAGTTTATAATGTTCTACTAGTATTACTATCTCTACAGACTTTAGATAGTTTAATATTATGCCATTATTAGATCCCTCGATTTTCTTGTTCCAAAAAACTCCTTAGTACATTTTGAGGATCATAATCCAAATCAGCAGAATTAACTTGAACCACCTCTTCTGGTCTGGAATTATTTTCAGCTATCAAATCAACAATATCCTCAATTAGCAGGGTCGTAGAATTATCAGATGTTATATCATCTAATGAACTCAGCTTATCAAATCTTAGTTGGCACACAATCCATTATATTAGCAACTGACGCAATATTACACACTTCTTAAAGATCTTTCTTTGTTAACTCCTTTCCAAAAAAACTTAGCTTGCGTCGAATGTTAGTCATATAATATTGCCTAATTTTGGCCATTCCTTTCAATTTATTTAAGCTCAAACCCATTCATCGGTCTACCAAAATTCATTTTAATGTCGAAAAGTTTCTTTCGCACGCTGCCTGTATAGGATTTATTGAAAAGATCCTGTGCGCTAATTCAGCTAAATGCCGATGTTGATTTTTGAAAGAACTCCACCAAAGTTTTGGAGTATTTATACCAGTAACATAACATCAGCGAATTATATATACGTAATCTTACGTAAGATATTACGGCCCGTAATATTACGAAAATCTTACTATTTATTTTGCATATTACGCAATATATTACGCTATATTACTGTAATATTATGGTTATTATTTTGAAATATTTCGAAATATATTGCAAATAAAAAAAATGCAAATTACTCCCTCTACAGGAGTCGCGTACTCATGCAGATCAATAAACTAATGCGCGCAGGAGGTAATATTTTGATATTTTCGTATTGTTTTGCAATATTTTGCAAATTTTCGCAAATTTTCAAAATTTTTTAAAAAATAAATAAACAATATACATATTCACATAATCATGCTTTTTTACAGGTTTTTGTAATATTTCGCACAGTTTCGCAATTTAATATAAAATTTTTATTTTTTTATTTATTATTATATATTATATTTTATATTTATTAAATATACATTTTTAATTAATATTACATACTTTATTATATATTACATATTATTTTTATATTATTACAAATATTTTAAACTACTTTCGCACTATGTCGCATCTAATTCTATTACTATATACAAAAAACTAACCCTATATACTTATTTTCGCTCACCCCACAGTTAGCTATTATCTTTGCTTCTTTGTTTTCTATCGTTTTTAAAAGTGTCAGAAGTGGTCGTTGGAATGTGCAAGGTTTCGAATAGTTGTTGTTTTTTTCGTTAAGTGCCAAAATAAAATAAATTAATAAAAAAAATTTAAAAATAACCAAAAAAACAAAACCAAAAAACACGAAACAAAAAAAAATAAAGCGAAACCTTGCAAGAACTTGCAAAAACTTGCAAAAACTTGCAAAAACTTGTGCCATTTCTCTAAAAAAGCATTCTTAAAAATTTAAAAATTGTTGGAGGTGTGTT
>QKWP01000206.1:177167-187560 GCA_003550325.1 Gigaspora rosea | reverse complement strand
ACCTACCTTGTGGGTGAAGCTGGATTCAGCTCTATTATAAAACTTATATTAGATTCCCCCAACTTTTACTATGACAGTACTATTGTTTACAAAAGAATCACGATTTAATAAAATTTACCGAATTTGAGCGACTATAAAATACAATGCACATATTACCGGTAGTAAAAGTCCTAGTATACTCAGTACCATATGTTAAACTTTTTATTCAAATCATAGTATACAAATTAGTTCAATTGAATCATGAATGATAAGATATTCATTCTATTTACAAAGAATCTATAACATGTATATTTGAAGTTTATTTAACTTAAAACGTATCAACAATTCAAAAATTTCAACAATGATTATCAATATGCGCTATTCTCTAAACAAAGGTCTTTACGAATCTTAACCACAGCCTTAAATTATGAGGGTTGTGCATTTAGAATACATCACTGACACGATTAAAGATTAAACCTATTAAGAAAGTCCCAACTCAAGCAGTATTAGATTAACAAATTATCTAAATGGATTATAATATTTTTCAGGTATATACTATAGTAATTTCTACTTTGATCTAATCACTGGTTATTTCACAACGTTTCATTGCACTGACGCATAAAAATAGGGTGAGGTTAAAATCAATAAAGAATTCTGCATATTGTAGAAAGTGAAACTTATCATTTCCCCAATTTGTATAGAATAGAAAAAGATATTAGTAACAAGTATCAAAAATATATTAAGAGCTACTATTATATAAAAGAAATAAAAAGAATCGTCACTTGTGCTGTATTTCAGTATCATCGCTTAATCTAATATTATAAATATTATAAATTCATTAAAATTTATTAAAATAAATATTATAAACATAAATTTAATATTGTGCCTTATTAATTTTTTAATAAGATCAAACCTCGGGTTTATATATAAATTATAGAAGAAAACAGTTTACCATCTCCACTGGTCCAATTATTCGACGAGCCATTTACTGGCCAATCTAATAGTCAGATATTAGAAGGAGCAAACGATGTAAATGAAAATGAAACATCTGAAAGATTAGTCGTATAGATGGATCAAGAAAACGAAGCTAGGTGTGGAAATATTTTGAATCAAACAAAGCTACAGAAGAAAAATCTAATCATATTATATATGGTACTTGTATTATATTGAATGAGTTGGGCGAAAAATGTAATGCACGATTTATAGTTGCAGGAGGATCAACTTTGAGCCTAATATCTTATTTATAGAGCAGTCACAGTATTAGGCAGGATAGAAATGAATCAGATAATGAATAGTTTGTTAATAAATTATTGGTTTTGTAAGAAATTTCTTACCTTTGTAGCTTATGTGAACTGAAATTGAATTGTTTGCAAAATAAATCTCCCTTCCATATAATAAATCAGAAATAACAAGTTAATTAAGATCCTTGTTATCTGTGATGCCCTACCAATTAACCTCGCATATATTTAGCTTGCCTAATAAAAAATGTATTAAGCAAAATAATTTGAATTGCATAATTAGTCCTATAAAATCATTTGTAAAAAGCTCAAAAATTCTACAACTGCTTATAGCTATTCCGATTTCCAAAGCCACGAAGCATTTACATATAATTTAAACTTCAATTATTAATGAGTTCTAGCAAGAACAAAGTTTTTTTTTTAATTTTTGAAAAAGCTTTGTATACTTAGGCCGCGCAAATAAATAAAATTGGTTCTCGTAACCCGGCCGGGTCAATTTTTTTAAAAAAGTCAAATGTTATTTTATATTAGTGTATACGGTATGTAATTGCGTGATTACGTCGAGGGGTGCACCGTGGTGCAAAATTCTATTTAAAAAATTTATATAACATTTTTTTAGATAATAACAATAACACCCAGGTGCCAGGTGCCCTTGGGTCTTGAGATGTAACGAGAACCAATTAATTTTATTTGCATGGCCTTAGCTAATTTTTTTTCTGTAATTGTACTATATTGAAAGATAATAAATCTAAAATATATGCAAGTTACAGATAAAGTTTTCATCGTGCATGAATAATTTCACAAAAGCATCACACCATATATTATATTAGTTATACCACACTAGTCATACTAGTCATGTTATATCACATTAGCCACTATCACGTCATCATGTTATACTACCACTGTCATGCCATACTACACTAATACGTCATACTATACTATTATGTCATACTATACTATAACACTATCACATCATACTACACTATCACGTCATACTACACTATCACGTCATACTACACTATCATGTCATACTACACTAGTCACATCATACTACACTAGTCACATTATACTACACTAGTCACATTATACTATATTAGTTATGTCATTACGTCAAACGTCAAATATCACGTCACTTACGTCACGTCAATATAAACCTGAGGTAGTATAGCTTCTATGTCATAGCCATAGTAACATAGATAGTAACTACTTTAAGAAATGTTTGCACCTCTAATCTCGATATGCCATGGCTGCCGATGGAGGATTTGGAAGATTGGTATGATGATATGGCGAATTATTAATAAGAAAAGATCAGACGAAATAGAAAAGTGGAGAAGGAAAGAAAGTTGTGGTGGATAGACTTTTTAAAGAAAAAGAAACAACCAAGGTGTTAGTAACAAGTCTGAGTAAAGTCTTTGAGGAAACAAAAATGCATTATGAAAACCAAATGAGAGCACAAAAGCCGCAAAATTTCGGTAGAAGGAGCATATAGTCACAAATAAATTGTATTCAGAGTACTTGGTCCCAAGATATATTATTAGAAATTACAGAAGAGGAGTGGTACCTGGTCCTACAAAGTCTTAAAACCAAAACAGCTTCTGGTATCTCAGGTATTACTTATAGTTTGATTGAGAATGCCAGCCCCTCTACTCAACGCATCTTCCGCCAGTTTGCAAACTATTGCATTATAGAAGCGACATTTTCTAAAGAGTGGAAATGTGCGCAAATATACCCAATCCCAAAGGGTACAAGTTGGAATTATGATTTGGGAAATACTAGACCAATCGCTCTCTTAGAAACTTTTAGAAAATGCATAACGAAGATTTTGACAAATAGGCTATCAGCAGTTCTAGTTAAACACCAAATTCTAAAAGGAGGAAATTTTGCCGGTTTGCCTGAAGGCTCAACCGAACATCCAGTGCATATAGTTAATATGATAGCAGAAGATGCAAAAGAAAAGGATGTAAACCTGTAGCTGGTGCTGCAGGATATGAAAAAGGCATTTGATTCGGTCTCGCTCAGTATGTTAAAGAGAGCGATGGAAAGAATCAAAATACCAGACAAAGCAATAGGTTAATTTTATCGCTTTTTGAGAACCATTCATCAAAAATCATAACGGCAACAGGCCTTACAGAGCCGGTAGAAATGGTGGATGGAATTGAACAAAAGGAGGTTCTCTCCCCATTGCTTTGGTGCATTTTTTATGATCCTCTTTTGGTAAGGGTTCAAGAGTCAGCTGAATTGGGTTATTTATTAGTATCTCAAAACCTAGGATAGAACCAAGGGATCATATACAAAAAAAAGAGATTAAGGTGGCTGTGGTAGCTTACGCAGACAACACTACTTGGTTGGCGCCAAACAAGCAGGTCATGGAAAAGATGCTGTCAATAGCGAGTGAGTTCTTTCAGATTAATAATATTCAACTTAATGTCAAAAAGTCAAATTTAATTGTTTTCAATCCAAAAACCAAAGCAGAAGAAAGAAGTATTACTTTTGGTAGTGAATCTATTGCTGAGGAGAAGCCATATAGTATAACAATATTGCTAGATATTTGGTTGAACAGCAGATTGAACAAAAGACAAATATTCTTAAAAGCTAAAAGAATAGTCATATGGGCTGATTTATGGAATTGCCAATAACTTTTGATATACTAATCTATTTTTGAATAATTTTATTACCAAAATGTTGGTCTCAAAGAGATGGTTCTAATGAATCCAAAATCATCAAAATCCAATCACAGGATCCCAAGATAATTAAGCTTTGTATGATTTTACTATTAACTTTTACTATATAGACAATCAACGTATGGATTGGTTTTACTATGTAGACAATCAACATATGGATTGGTTTTCATATATGAAAACCAATCCATACGTTGATTGTCTACATAGTAAAAGTTAATATAAAATTATATAAATCTTAATTATCTTGGGATCCTGTGATTGGATTTTGATGATTTTGGATTTATTAGAACTGTCATATCGAGACCAACATTTTGGTAATAAAATATTCAAAAATAGATTAGTATATCAAAAGTTATTTGCAATTCCATAAATCAGCCCATATGTGCAACAGACAGTACAAACATTGAAATAGAAAAGGTTGATAGCCAGCCAATTGGCGTATATCAACAATATGTGCATTATTTCTAAACTATGTTATTTGCTTCAACTCTCAAGAATGTCAAAAGTATTGATTAACAAAATCCATCAGCCGATTATTAGGTTAGCAAAGAATAAACTTGAGCTCCAGATCACAACACCTAATTATATGGTAACACACACAAAAATATTGGAAACTTTCAAACTTTAGAGGCTAAGTTATTAAATAAGCAATTTACTAGTGTTCACAATCGATTAAATGACGAAAGTCAAATCAGTACAATTACGGAAATTAGAATTGAGCAAGGTCACAAACTAGCTGGCTTGGTGGAGGACTTCGAACTCCATAATGTTGATAATCCAAATCTTCTGAAAAAACCATGGAAATTTAATCAAACTATGTTGGTCTTGTTAAGAGCAAAAAAAATTAATATCTCTATTAGAGCATCACAAGATAGCTTGAAGCTATATGGTACTGGTATAGCAATTTGCAGTTTGCTTAGAGATAAAATAGTAATCAAATATGCCAGGATACTGGCAGCTCTTGACCTGTTTTTTCTGGGCCAACTTCTCAATAAACAGGGAAATGTACTCATCTCATGGAGCCAATATATGCAATCGAAAGACAAATCAAATAGAGAAAGAATACCTCAATGGTTTAAGAATATTGAGGAAATGGTCCTTGAGAAGAGAATAAATTGGCACCTGTGATTAAGCGAAAGGAGATTTCATTAGATAAGAGAAAAAAAGTACTAATAAAGAATGGAGAGAGCAAAATAGATATACGAAAAGTAGTTGAGAAAAAAGAAAAGGAAGTGCTATTAAAAGAAGGGTCATCTGTCAATAAGGAGGGAAATAAAATTAGACTAGTAGTGAATCGAGCAAATGAGGCGGATAAGGTGCAGATGCAATGGTTTCCAAAGGAAGAAATTTTCACAGCAATTCAGAGTGTCAAAACACAAGAGAGTGATTGGGTTTTTGATATATCGACAGATATAGTCAAAAGCTTATTAGAGAAGGGAATAGTTAAGAAGGAGAAAGTAGATAGAATCTCTAAAGCAAGCCTGACAGCAGTAATAAGTATAGATAGAATAGAAGTAGAACTTATAAAAAGACAGAAGTTTAGTTATTATTGTGAGAATCTGCTATTAGAGCAGTTAAATAGAAATATTAGTATAGCAGAAAAGTTATTAGTGTTTTATATGGATAGTTCATTGCACAAGGAAATTTCGGAAAGCGAAATGAGTTGTAAGCAAGGTTTAGGATGGATTCAGGTTGGTAAAGATGGAAAAGAAATGGTCCAGAATGGGAACCTCAGTATACAAGGATGGCCTTTGTCGACAAGATCCGAATTAGCAGCAATCTGGGTAGTTTTATTATTGTCTCCACAAGACAGTGAGGTCAAAATTTATACTTATAGTGCAGCCGCAATCCTAGGAATTAATGGGAGTAAAAGGCTCAGATCAAATAAAGAGTGGCTACGTCAGAAGAACTATAATTTGTTACTTAAGATCCTTGACACAAAACAAATTAAAAATTTAAAAGTGGAAATAGTTAAAGTCAAAGGACATAGTAATAATTATTGGAATGATAAAGTAGATGTATTAGCGAAAGAAGGCCAAGCAGCACCTCTTCTTATAGTGCAGAATACGGAACTAAGCTCAAGAATTAGGTACAATATGTACTGGCAAGACAATTTTGTTGAAATGCTAGTACAAAAGGTCATAAAAGAAATTGAGGACACTATGATAGCGGCAGATTGGAGAATGCTAAGCATTTCTAGTTGGCTGAAAAAGAAAAACTACTACCGTACATGGGCGTGAGAAGATCTATGGAGAAGAATTAAAAAGCAAAGTGGCGTGAGATATACCTCAATGTATAAAGGAAAGAAATTCAATTTCTTGATCAAGTGTTTGCACGATAGGCTTCGACTCTTAGTAATCTTAAAATAACGCGTCCGGATCTCTATAAAGATGATATATATAAAATATGTGGGAAAGATGCCAAGGAAACTCAGAAACATTTGGCAAGCTTAGAAGATACGATGACAAAAGATTAGGAGACAGTTGTTAAATTCATACTTGTGCTGCTAAATGAAAATGGAAGAAGGAATGAAGTTTCAATGCAGCAGCTCCGTGATTTTTTTTTCGGTGCCAATGTATGGGAAAAAAAAGAAAGAAGAGAAGGCCTTATAAGTGGCTTATATAAAGTGTGTACTGAAGAAGATTTATTTAAGTTAGGCCTTACAAGTAATGACGTGAAATTGATCTTGCAATATTTTCCTCTTATGGTATAGGATTATTTTTATGAAATAATCTAGAGAGAAAGATGCGTTAAAATGGTGGAATGGAACCAAAAAGAAGGAATCAGCAGACGCACAAAAGAAACTGGCAGGGAAAGAAGGCTCCGTTCTCAAGAAGTATTGTTGAAAAGAAGAGGCAGAAGAGGGACTCTAATTTAAGACATGCGGAAAATTCTATTAACAAAAGTGAAAAAAATATTGAAGAATTAAAAAAAAGGAGGATAGAGCAGAAACAAGACTCTTATAATTTGTGCATGTCGGCAATAGGTGATAGAATATTGTTTGGTGGAAAGTCATTTTGGTGTGGCACTTAGACTGGTTTAACACAGCTCCTAGTTTCTGAATGATCTTAAACTAGTGCGGTAGGTTGCACTTGGGCACCTTAGGGTAGCCGGGTGATGTTAGGCTTGCAAATTAGGAGTAAACAAGTGTATTAATGTAGTGATATACTTAGTATCTTAATAAAGTACTGGCAAAACTGCCAAAGTGAAAAAAAAAAGAAAAAAAAACTACGCCTAATAAAACATTCTAGAAAAAAATTTTATTTCAAATTTTATTCCAAAACACCTCACGTGTTTATCTTAAAGGACCCGATTTCACTCATGACTTGATTCCGATTTGGTAGGCACATTTCCAAATTGGAAGGAGTAAACATCACTGATCTTTTGGAGGGAGTAAGCTGGATTTTCTACTTTTTGGCAAAATTTCGTTAAGTTCAAAGGGGAGTAAAACGATATGTATCAAATTTAAAAGAGATTTTCTACTGTTTTACTACAGGATACTTCGTCGACAGAGATGCTCTCAGCTTTTTACCAAAATTTCTTATATAAGGGCACCACCTTTTGCCAGTTATCTTGTAAGTAGACGCTTTTGGCTTGTATGCTGAATATACAAAGGAGTCCCTAGAGAGAAATTGACCTTTATAAAAAGTATTCCTGTGTTATACTACTATATATTAAGTATATTTATAAGTACTAAAGTAATTAATATATAAAGGGTTTATTAGTTTATTAGAAGCAAAAAAATTAAAATTTTTACCTTTTTAGCAAGTCAATTATTGGTCCAATAAATCATAAGCTTTAAAATATTTACATGTTTGTAAAATAAATAAAATTAATTATAACTAAATTTATATAGATAATAGATAGTAGTAAACTTTGAAATTCAACTAATTGAGAATTATTTTTGAATCATTGCATATATTATAGAAACATTAAATATCAAAATTAAATATTTTATTAAGTAATGAATAACTTTGAATAAACTAGAATCAAAAGCTTCAAATTTAATTAAATTGTATTTAAACTCATTATTTTTTACCGATTTTTGAAATTCATAAAAAAGCTTATTTTTTTAAAACTTTAAAGCTAAATAATTTTTTATTTACTGGTCCATTTAAATGATTTTATTACCAAACCATTCGTCTCTTTAAGACAATTCCAATGAGCTACAAATCATAAAAATCCAATCACAGAGTTATAAGAAAATGTGCTATCAAATAGGTGATGCATCTGAAATTGGTTTGATATAGATCAAACCAATTTCAGATATATTACCTATTTGATAGTGCATTTTCTCATGACCCTGTGATTGGATTTTTATCATTTAAAATGGACCAGTAGATCAAAAATTATATAGCTTTAAAGTTTTAAAAAAATAAGCTTTTTTTATAAATTCCAAAAATCAGAGTATATGAATATATTTCATTCTGCTTAGATGTTATTCAAAATATTTATTATGAAGTAAATAAATATAATTTATTAGTTTATGCTTACTGTTTACTTTTGACTTTTGATTATTTTACAAAAAGATAAAACTTTTACTTATTAAATCAATAAATTTAGTATAAATAAATATTGTTTGTATATATACTTAAAATATTTGATTTATTGTGCAATATTTAAAATAGGGTTTTATAATTTACTGCCATGGCGATGTATCGCCACCTCTTGATCAACCAATTAGAATGCAGGATCAGGTGTAATGTGAAATCAAAGCGATTACAATTTTTTTCAAAAATCGGCTATAGCACAAAATTTTGCAGATAAATCATCTCTCATGCTCTAACAAAAAAAATTACTCTTAAAATTTTGGATTAGCATCTTTTTGCTAAATCGCCCTACCCTAAGGGGCATGCCATTTATTACGTAATTTTTACTATGGATACATGGTCAGAGATAGTGATTACATCTATATATTATATTAATCAATTAGAATTAGATAAAATGATCACACTATACATAGGTAGAGGTGGCTACTAAGTAAAAAATATTATGTAATAAATGGCATGCCTCTAACAGGACCGGAAAAACTATATGTAAGGTTTTTGCCAAAAAAATCCAAAATACATATCTATGTGAATCGCAATATGATTGGCTATTTGGCTATTGTTTCATCCAAATATAGTAATAAACCCAAAAAGGAAAGATCTTTATAAGCAAATTACTATTGTTGCGAATCATCCTACCTATAGTGGGGACATTTAGATAATTTAAAGTACTCTTCAAATTATAGTGAAGTGGGGACCTTATATATAGTTTTCTCGGTTCTACTCTAACCCTATACTAACAAATTAATTGATTGTTTTAATTTCATATTACACCAGATCTTATAGGGTGCTGGTGTATCGCATATGCAAAAAATCAAAAATTCTTTAAAATAATTTTAATTTTGTAAATTATTATTTTTAAAAAAATAAACAAATTATTGTGAAAACCTTTAGGTTAGGGTTAGATTAAAAGATTTATTAAAAAAAATTCTTAAATTTTTTTGTATACATATACAAAATTTTGTGCTGAACAAGTTTACTTAGTTGAATTAGAAAGGTTGTTTTATTAAAATTTAGAGATATTCACAATTTTTTATTTTTTTAACTCTTTTTTTTGATAATTTCTCTAAATTTTATAAAGACAACATTTCTAATTTGACTAAGTAAACTTGTTTAGTGCTAAATTTTGCATAAAGGTACAAAAAATTTTAAGCATTATTTTAAAATTTCTTAGACTAATTTTTAATTTAAAGAATTTTAACAAAAATTGTTTATTTTTTTTAAAATAATGATCTGCAAATTTAGCCAATCAAATTAGGCTGCAATATACAAGCACATTACACTTATGCGAAGCATATTAAGCTTCTTTCAAACTAATGCAAACTTATACTCATATTTATGTTTATAAGAAGATTTTCTAATTTAAATTTCTAGAATATTGATAATTAATTTAATAATTCATCACTTGCATTTTTCAATATATTTAAAATTGTCAAAAAAGAAATAGCAACCTGTTGCCATGGTGACCCTTATATGATCAACCAATCATTTTTGAGATTGGCGATCATATATAAACAATGATTATTATTTGATAGTTTTTTTTTAGTTTTTTCTTTTGTTTACTTTTTTCTTGTCTTTTTTGTTTTTAACACATATTTTTTTTTCTAAATTAGAGTTATCTTGAAATCATATAATTTTGTAGCTTTGCTTTTTGTGTCTTGGTAAATTTTTTTTTTTTAATTTGGTTTTAAAATTTTTTTTTCTTACCAAGTAGCTGTAAGCTATAATAATAAGTTTCCTTTTGGTTTTGAATTTTTAATTTTATAGTAGATAGGCACTTTGAAGTTTTTTTTTATTTTTTTAGAAGGTTTTTTGCTTGCTTTTCTACTTTGTTTTACTTTTTTTTACTTTTTATTTTTATTTATTTTTTTTTATTTTGTATTTTTTTCATTTTGTTTTTTTTTTTATTTTTTTTTGTTTTTATTCTTTTTTGTTTTTTTTTCTTCTT
>QKWP01000206.1:162798-176645 GCA_003550325.1 Gigaspora rosea | reverse complement strand
TTTTTTTTTTTTTAAAAAAATATTAAAGGTGAGACCTTGCTTTCATCTTTAAGCAGTTTTTTTTTGTTTTAGCTTAGTGTAGATTCTATTAATGTATTTAAACTGTTAATAAATTTTGAAATAAATATGTACTAATCAAAATCGATCACATGATTCACATGACGACCCATTGTATTGATTATTATATATATTGTATGATCAACTTTGATTGGTTAATTACAGGGTCATTATAGTGACAGGTTACCATAAAATAATACTCTTTAAAATATTTCAAATATTTGAAATATTATATAAGAAATTTCAAAATATTTTTGAAATAGTTTACGTAATATTTCATAATTTGAATATTTCACAAGTTTTTGAAATATTTTATATAATGTTACAGTTTTTTTATAGAAGTTTGCTATTTACTACCACTGGTATTTACTACCAGTAATCAATTTACCAATAAAAATTCAGGATCAGGTGTAACATGTAGATTAATTTTTGTGTAACAAAAACAAAAATTTTTCAAAAAATTGCTAAAATTGCTTCTAACCTAAAATTTTGTCTATGAAACTACTTTTTTTTATGCAAAAAAAAAAAATTCCTCACTAAATTTTACTATATACAAAGTCCTATCCTAATCTTTAACCTTTACCCTTACCCAAATATTAAAGAGATTTAAGTGATAATTCATGACCAAAACAGAATATTATCATAGTAAAATTTGGGGCAAATATCATATTAATTTTAAAGTAAAGTGGAATCTACAGATCCTTCAAAGCAAAGTTATTTTTTTACTAAGCTAACCTTTTTTTTCATAATAAAAGTTGTAGAGCAAGTTTTTGTGATTTTAATGGTAGTAATATTGGTAAAATTGGTCTAGTGGTTCTTGAGATATCTTAACTTTCTTTTTTATACTTATATAAAATTTTTGAATATTTTTAATTTACACCACAGGTGATTATCACCTATAGTCAATTTGCCAATTAAAATTCAGGATCAGGTGTAACATGTAAATCAATCTTTGTGTAATATAAACAAAGAAATTTTTAAAAAATTGCTAAAATTGCTTTTAGCCTAAAAACTTGCCTATAAAACTACTTTTTTTTATACAAAAAAAAATTCCTTGTAAAATTTTGGTATAAACTATGCTCCCCTGCCCCATCCCAGTTTTTACCTTTATCCTAATATTAATAAAAATTGTTTGTTTTTATTTATTTATTTATTACAGGTGATAATCACCTTGGTGAACATTAGTTAATTTCAAAATTTTTTTATAGAATATAAAGAAAGTTTATATAAGTATAAAGAAGAAAGTTAAGATATCTTAAGAACTACTAGACCAATTTTACCAATATTACTATCATTAAAATTACAAAAACTTGCTCTACAACTTTTATTATAAAAAAAAAGATTAGTTTAGTAAAAAAAGAACTTTGCTTTGAAGGATCTGTAGATTCCACTTTACTTTAAAATTAATATGATATTTGCCCCAAATTTTACTATGATGATACTATGATGATAATCTGATTCGGTCATGAATTACCACTTAATTTTTATTTAATACAAATTGTTTGTTTTGTTTATTTTGTTTTATGCATTGTAGATCACTGGTAGTAAATACCAGTGGTAATTCATAGTAATTTTCTTTTTTATATTTCATAAATTATTCTGAAATATTATATTCTTTTAAATTTGCTATATATTTATATATACTACCTTATGCTTTTTGAGAGAATTAGGATTTACTAGTTTCTTATTTCTCTTTGAAAAGATAAGGGTGCCGACATTTATTACCTAATATCCATTTATTATAGAGGCTTACCTCCCACCCTCAGGTAATATATTTAGTTAAATTTAATTAGCTAAATTTTTTATATGAGATAAGATTTGGCTTGACCCCCACCCTCTAAAATATTATCTAATAAATGTTAGCACCCTAGTTGGTATTCCATAAAAATTTGTATCATAATTGTTTTTAAGTATTGTTCTTTATTATTTACAAAGAGAATATATAAAATATATGGTCTTTTGTATACTTATTCTTTTTCTTTTTGGTACTTTGGATATTGTACTATTCTATACTTTTGTTTTTAGGCAAGGTTGCCTTGCCTTGTGTTTGGTACTTTACTAAATAGGGTTTGTTAGATTTATTATAAACTCTTTATAATTGTTTTGTTATTCTAATTTTTAGTAATTTACAGAAGAGTTTAAAAATATATCAAACAATTTATTCTTTTCAAATTAGCTAATTTTTGATAATAAACAAAAAAATTAATATTTTTGCACTCTTTTAATAATGTTACACCCTTGCTAAAATAATTAATATAGTTTTTGTTAGGATTTAGAGTTAGCATTATTAACAGAGTATGGCATTATCAGAAGAGTGTAAAAATATCGATTTCTAAACAAATTATTTTTTTTCAATTGCAGTTTTATTTTGACATTAAAACCAAAAAGTACGTACATTCAATATTATTTTCTATGGCAAATTTGTAAATGTTTTTCTTTTATTTATTTTGCTTTTGTAACAAATACCAACTTTGTATTTCTTCCATTTCTAAAAATTTATTTTATGCTATATAGTATTTAATATAATTTTTTGTTTATATTAATTCGCGCATTAACTTGAAAATAAATATAAAGAGCATTTTTAATTTAAAGATAAATTTTTTTAAATTTACAAATATTTAGCTTTTTTGCAATACTAACATTTTAAGCCACTTGATAAATTTATTAATAAAAACTTATACGTATCCAAATTTGATAGCCATAGTGTCTAAATTTGATTGCTATAATTGTTCGAATTTGATTGCTATAATGTCTCTAAATTTGATTATAATATTGCTATGATGCTCGAATTTGATTGCTATGGTATCTGAAATTGATTGCTATCATGTCCAAAATTAATCGTTGCTATGTCTGAATTTGATTCTTAATTTGTTCAAAAATTGGTGGCTAAAACCTGTATTATATATACCCATTAAATTAATAATCAGTAGTTGAAAGTTTATTTTTTATTTTATAATATTCATAATTACTTGTAATTCATAATATTAAGCGATTCTCATCTTGCTCTTCATTTCACTTTTTCTTACATATTAATATAATTATTACCAGTATTTGCTTTAATAAATTTAATTAAAATGTTATTCTACATATATATTTTAATAATAAATTATACATTTAATTTACTCTAGCCACAATTGGGAAAGCATGGGTCATACGGATAGTTTGACATCATCGGCGTAGCCCGTTACAGATTTTTGGTGTGTTTCTGATGTATCATCTGACATTTCGTAATAATTCAATTGTGGCAATTGTAATGATGGAGCTTGTGTTCTAGGGGACAATGGTACTTGTGTCCGAGGAGATGGTAACGAGAAATTTGAAGAATTAGGTGGTGAAGATGCGACAAATTCTTCAGCGGAAACTGATGATACGCTCTCGGCATCATAATCGACATCCTCAACTTGAAGAGCAAGATCATTAACTTCCTCTTCTGATGAATCATCATTATCATTCTGAACACTATTCTTACGAAGGCTTGATTTAGTTACTTAATTATGAAAAAATAATAAATTAGACAAATTAGTAAACAGTTATGCAACTCTAAAGCATAAAACTAATAATGAAAATATAAAGCCACATACCTGTCAACTTTCGTTCCAATCCGACCACAGCATCAGGTGCATTGTCCATATAGTGAACACTATTTCGATTACTTCTGCCTGTAACCTCATCACGTATATCACGTCGTCGTAAAGCATTTTTAGGCGACAACGCAGTAGGTGAAGTTATATCTTCATCCGGGTTGACGTTTTTCAATTGCTGCTGGTTATCTGGGGTGGTTTGAGATGAAAAATCGGTCGTTGGGGGTTGATAACCATGATTTTCTGGCGCTTCTAAAGTTTTTGGTGCAGCAACACCATCACTATCAGTAAAAAAGATGTAATCGAACTCTGCCATGAAGAGGCTAAAGACACCGGCTGGAATACCCAACGTGGGAGAAAATACTATCCCAATATTTCGTACAGTCATCTTATTGATTTCGGAATTTTGCACTATTCTAATTAAGTGACCTGTCAGTGCTCGAAGTAATGTATAGTTGGACAGGGGAAGGGCAGAAACTAAACGACCAAGTTCATTAATACGATCTCGTCTATCAAGAAGATCTGAAAAAAAAAGAAGAGTTGTTAAGATAAAATTATCAAATTATGACACCAAATAGCGTAAATCATGAGTAACATACCAACAACGTTTACAAATTCCATGTGTAATTCTCGGGTCAGAACACTGGTAGGTAGTTCTCTCAAATAAAGCTTCAACAATCCAGCTACAGCATGGATATCGTAAAGCTCTCCTTGGTGAAGTAAGTCAACATCACCTTCAGTGTTGAATCTATCTTTTAAGTGTTTTAACGTCATAGCCGCACCGCTAAGACGATAAATACCTTCTTCCTTATCTGCTTCATTTGCATCAAGATATTCTATACATCTATAAACGACAGCAGGGAGCTCATACCCTTCTTTTATGCGTGCGACTGAAATTGCCTGATCCAAAGGAATACCAAAAACTATTTTTGAGACATCAGGTCGTATGTCATGATATTTTTTTTTATCGTCTTTGCTACCAAACATGTTACCGAAGAATGTCTTTCGTGAATTTTTTTTTTTTTCAGAAATTTGATCGTCATGTGGCCGGTCGCGCCTAGTACTTGATTGTCCTGGAGATGAATTATTACTGCTAACAACAGCAACAACTTGCGAGGACGAAGGTGAAACATCTCTAGGTTCTGGTGTTCCAGTATATTTCCTTATACGTTCCATTTCCTCCATCATGCTGGCACGCTTTTGAGCCTGACTAACTGAAATCCCTAACATTGGTTGTGCATTCCATTGACCATTTTGTGATAGTTGGTCATTTTGATAGCCATGTGCAACACTAGCTTCGCTAGTGATTGTGCATGTACTCGATATTGAATCATTATTGCCCTTTTTCCTTTCAGTTTTAGCAGTATCTTTTGCCTTTTTTTCTTTTTCTCTTTTTTGTCTTCTTCTCTCTGCCTCTTCTTCAGTAACTCCAACATATTGCAGTAAGGCTTCTACCCATTCATCTCTTTCTGCGTCGCTCTCTGCACATAATACATGACGTGTATTTTGTGCTTTCGACCCAGGTTTTGGTTCCAGAATCAAGAATGCATGTCGATAAGAATTTTCATTATCTTTATCCGTGTCATTCGAAGATTGTTGCCGGCCAATTTGTGCGTGTGTTAAACGAATCGATCCAAGTTGACTGCCATCTTTCTGTATATGGCAAAGAAATCACTTAATATCAAACAGATTAGTTGATAAACAAGATATGCGTAAGAAATGAATGATGTTCTCACGCTTTCATAATATTCTAAAACCGGTGACTTCAACACGAAATATCTTGTTTTCCATCCACCAAAACTCTTTCCTTTCTTAGTAAGATAGCCTTCTTTATATCCAGTTGGCTAATTTTGAATGTTTATGCCATTAATGACAACGGTAAAGGTAACTAACGTATTAGATATTTAACTAAATAAAATACCTGAGAATCTTTATCTTGTTCAATAACGTTTGTGCTTAAAAATTTGCATAAATCGTTAGAATCTTTATTATCTCTTAAGGGCAGGGATATGATATGCTGAAGATATTGCTCAAGGGCAGTCTACAAAATTTTGAGACGACAATAACAGTTATTCGAATTCAGGCCAAATTTGAATAAAATAATTATAAAGAATTAATAGTAAACAAACTTTTCGTTGGTCAACTTTGCTGGGTGCATTGTTATGAAACAAATTTTTATCTGGCAATTTACCAATTTTGTTTATAGTGCTCTTGCTATGCCGTTGTTTTAACTTTTTTTTTTTAAAAACAAATAAATAAATAAGATAAAATTAAATATATAATAAACTAATAAATCTAGAAACGAATGAATAATTATATACCTTCCCATCTAACGATAAGAAATCAGAGTAGAATTTCTCAACCCTCCACAGTTCCTTTTCCATTCCAACAATGCATCCATCAACTACTCTTGCTTGTCCGACAGAAATAATGAATGCTAACACTTCTTTTCCTTTGTCATTAGTTTTTTTATTGCTACCAATGACCTTTACAGCTATTCCAGATATACCATCTGAAGTAATCGAAGGTGTGGGTGCTTCTGAACGTGGCGGTGATTGGGATTGTTGTGATAAAGGAGGAAGTGACTGAAAAGATTGCAACTGCTGTCCTTGTGATGGGTTTGCTGAGGGATTATCAATTTGCCCTTGGTTAGGTAAAGATATATTATTTGGATTAAGATTTCGGAATTCTGGATATTCTCCATGAGGAGGTGGCATCATTGATATACGAGATCGCGGCCCTGTAGGAACATGACTAAACGATCTACTTGCTCTCAATGATTTATCTTTTATGCCAATATCCAAAGATTCATTGTTACTGATTTGAGAATCTCTCCATGACTTTTCATCCTCAGGCTTTTCATTATCACCAGCAGGCAATGAATGTGACCTAATGGGTTGTGATCTATCTATAGCTTGGTTGTGAATAACACTTTGTGGATATTTATTATAATTCAAACTATCTTGTTCATCATTGTTAAATATATAAGCCCTAGGAGAGGAAGGCAAACCAGGGGAACGTTGAGGTGTTCCTAACCTTGGATGTGCCAATCCTAAAGGTTCAGGAACTTTTTTAAGATTTTGAGTAGATGAATCTTGTGACTTATCGGAAATCTCATCGCCTTCTGAGCTTTGAATATTAATATATTGACTTGGAGGTTTTGGTGAGGAATCCTTCAAAGGAGGTTGATGAAATTGGACATGATTATCAGCATCCTCCAAAATATCTAATTCAGTATCAATAGTCTGCGTTGTGCTGTGACGTCTATGTCGACTACAACTTCCGCTGCTTAAACTTTCAGATTCTGAAGATTTAGTTGACATTGATGGTGAAGGTGGTGGATTTTGATGGGATGAATGTGCATTTTGTAGCCTGGAATTTTGATCTAAGTTGAGTGGCGAAGGCAAGATTTGCGTGTCTAAGGAAGATGAACCTGAAGGGTTGCTGTCTGGTAAAGATTGTTGAGGGTTGAATGTATTGGTTAAATTTAAAGTTACAGTATCATTTTGACTTGATACAGATTTACTATCATCTCGTGATGATGCCTCGTCAAGTTGGTGTTCTGAATCTTTTTCATGCTCAAAGTTTAATCTTTCAGGAGAAGGCTCATGAACAACAACAGGTGGTGGAAGATTACGTGAACTCGATTCATTAGAAACACTCAGACTTGAAGATGCAGAAGTCTCAGGTATTATTAAAGCTTCAGAATGCAGCTCCGTTTCGAGCTGCTGTTTCTGTAATTGAAGAAACGATTTCGATAGACGCGATATAGGTGGTGGTGGTGTACTGGTTCGTATTCTAATGGTATCTGAAGTCGATGTAATATCATTAATATTGTCCGCGATTACTTTGTTTTCATTACCACCTTTAACATTATTCTCCTCGGGACGTTCAAAAGCATCAATGTCTCTAATTTTTAAAAGAAGCTTATCTCTTTCATGGGCCAATTTTTGATTGTCTTTTTGTAGATTGGTTATTACAGTTTTTTGTTTCTCTATTATTTTCCACAGTTGATCATTCTGCGATCTTAATTGTTTAATAGTGGCTTCAGCACTACCAAGACTATTAGTACCATCTGGAGCACTAATACGGTGCCCTTCAGATCGTGATTGTTGTGTAGACATTATAAGCCAATTTTAATTAGCTAACCAAAAGCGTAAATACACTCTAATTTAATATTTCTTCCGTCCTAGATTGCATGTACGTTCTACGTACTCTTTCTAATCACAGTATTATAACTAAGGTAGCACTTCACGTAATAATAATGAGAAACTTTTTTGTGGTCCAGCGTATTAAAATTATTCGCTAGTGAAAAATTTTACTAAAATTTGAATACAAACGACCAGGGGAGAAAAAAAATGGTAATATTTTAAGGTAGAAAATAAACTAACGGGGAAGGAAAGAGGTGATATTGTTTAGATTGATATAAGAGAGAGGATGTGTTAAAATAATAATACGCAATAAGTAATGATACACTTGACACAACAAGCGAAAAATGTAATACTGCAATATATAAAGATTACATATGTACGTACAGTATCTGTATTCAAACTGCCATGTAATTACAGAATTATGCGAGAGTTATGACTAGGGAAAACAATATACAGATATATGAAACGTGATTTTTACCCGTTGCTTGTTTCATGTGAGTGCCACAAATCTGATAATCGAAGAGTAATATTTAAAAGTCACTTCACTAACTGGGCAAGTAATACGATAACTAAATTTGCAGTAGCATTTAGATAAATATTATATATTGCTGTACTGTATATAATTCTATTCAAGGCCTCTTCAATATTATTAAATATGATCGAATAAAGCCATATTTATTTGATTAGGATCAAAGTTTAGTTTTATTTTAGAAGTACTAGATTCTATCTGAACACGTTCCTGTGTCGTGTCGATCTTGTTTGCTTTCTTAGTATACTTGCGCCTTGGTGTTACAGATTTGTTTTCCGAAGTAGATTCCAAATGTGTATCCCCATTGTTGTTAACGTCATTTGTCTTGGACTTTTTGGGGATACCTTTTTCACGGAGTATTCTACATCGTTTTGTTGGTGGATTACTCTTTGTATCCTTAGATTGTTTCCTTCTATCATCTGAATCACCTTGATGATAAAGTTCCCAAGATTCCTTGGCGAGTTCAATCTGGTAAGGAGGTGTTGGTGTAAATGCCAAAAAGATGATAATATGAATAGAACGTTAAAAGCCAAAAATTCTCGAGAACATGAAATTTATACCTCATCTTCATCTCGTACATAGTCTTCCAACTCATCATCATCCAAATAACAATCGGATGTATCAGTTTCTTTATCAGAACAGGACTCCGAATCTCTTGACTTGGTTACATCAGTTTCATTATAAACATTCATTTTATCTGGTTTTTGGCTAAAACCGTTGCAACCAGAATCTTTGTCCGTCTCGATTTCGATGGGTTCATTGTTAGCATTTTGATCAGAATGCCGAACATTTTGCCTACCCTTATCGCGGCAACTCAGAATCCATTTATGAAACTGTATTACATCTGTAATAAATATATAACACCTGCTTTTACATTCCTGTGAAAGTGAACTCCAAGGGAGAATGCTGACCTTGGAATGCATCATATTAACCATTTCTTTATATCTGTCATTCATTGTCAACCTTGAATCAATTTGAAATATTTTCCCAACAATTTCAGATGCACGTCTGTGATTATTTTTCCATTCATCAAAGCTCGGTTTTTCGGTAGCTTCAATTGCAAGCAAAACAATAGCCGCACCGATGGGGGAAGGTTGCCTTCCGCTAATAAGGTTATCTGTATCAGAATATTTAAGTAATTCCATGCAAAGACTAAAAAATACTTTTCGATAGCTTTTCATGATTAATACTGAAAAATCTTCACTCGAATGATTTGTTGCTTCTTCGTCCAGATAATCATAATATTGTGTATCTAATACCGATAAATCATACTTGAGATGATCGAGTTGTTTGATATCAGTATATATCGGAAGTTTAACATTTTGATTTTCAAATAATTTATTGATCGCATTAATTACTAGCAACTCAACGTCTATGAAACTTGGTACTGACGGAAGAACATGAGTTCGAATTTTATGAACTACTGCTGTCAGATTTCGGAATTCTACACCTATTGTAAACTACGTAAACATAAATAATAAATATTGTATCGAATATATAATCATTAAAAATATAGAATATTACCGCAACTTCACGCATAGTTTTTGGAATTTTTTCTTCTCTAATTGCTAATAATGCGCAAGCGCCAACTACTAATCGCAGAAGTTGTCCTTCACCTATTTCAAATTTTTTCTCAACCATGTTATATAAAGCCTTTACACGTGTTTCAATTGTTTCTAAACACAGGGGTGTTATTGTTTGTTGAATTACTGTTTCAGCCTTTAATTGAGAAGAGTTCAATAAGATAAATTAATGTAATAAACCAGGCAATACGTTATATAATTATTTACCGATAGATTGTTCCGGCGCTTCCCAGGATCAATAGTTGATCCGTCGAGTGCTTCGCGTCTTATTGTTCGACCTTCATATAGATCTTAGAAATAGATAGCTTTTAAAAAATTGACTATAAAACACTTCCTGTTAAAGAATACTTTTAAGTATACGTACCGCTACTGTCAGGAACCAAAAGTTCAGAGGAGTAATAGTAACCACAATCTCTGCAAATTGTAGCGGAATCCACGGTCTCTGTAAATTTGTGCTCGCAGTCGTCCATGATAAAATGAATACAATAAACAAGACAGTAGTATCCTTATACGTTTGATCGACAACGTGTAACCATGCAGGGACCTGCTTCCCTTCAGGGCATCCACTTATTTGCGCGGGTAATACAAGCTCCTGGAGAGGAAATAGCCAATCGGAGAGTGCAAATTTTGACTATTCCGGATCAGCCCGACGAAGAATTCGAAACACGCGTAAAAGAAGAAAAAAGCGAAAATACGCAAAAACTAATGTTTAAATCTATCTTGGTGCACTAATTAAAAATGACGGTAATGAAATTTTACTTATATTAAGCATCACTCTAATCCTATAGCCTCTAACATTAAGGCCCTAACCCTAAATTTTTATCTCACGCACTTAGTTTATTTACAAAATCGGATTGCCTTTTTTGGTTTGTGTTACCTTTGGAAATTGCAAAAATTTATTAAAAGGGCCCATTTTTACAATTTTTTGAAAAATGAGTTTTTATTAGATTCATATAAATTTTGGCATGATTGACATTTTTCAATTATAAAGGAAAGTCGATTTGCATACACGAGGCTGCGTAGGGCAAGCACATCACAAGGTTACCCGATAGTCACCTGTTACCTTTAACCAATCAAAATCATGACATTTGATTAATCCCGGATCAGTCCGAAAATCAAAACAAATGATTAAACTCAATTATCTCAAAATAAACTATATGTAAAAATGGGCCCTTTTAACTTACGACACCCCATATTTGGAATTATTTGGATTATTTTAAGCTCTGTTGACCAATCAAAAAACATGATTCTGTGTAACCCGTAGAAAATTTATCAAAATTTATTATTTGCGTAATTGTGGTATGTCTGTCGGCTTCAATTCATGCTTAGATAATTTTTAGTAGGAATTTTTTTTTTGTTCGTATACTATGTAAATTAATTCTTGTACTTTTGTGAGAGAACGGTTTTCATATCCCAGCCGGGTCAGTGAGGTAGGGTTCTTAAATTTTAATTTTTTAATATATTAGCCAATAGAAATTCTCCATTCATAATTATGCGAACAGAGCGAATTTTTAATATAGTAAAGATTATTAATCAATTACATATATAAATAATGATAACAAATACAGTCAACCCTCCATAAATGCAACTCGTAGGGACAAGCCTACAACGTGCATTTAGGGAGGTTTGCATTTAGAGAGAGCCAATTAAATTGCAGCTTTAAAAATTAGATCATCAAGTTTGTGTAACTTCTACCAAAACTGTATAACCTATCTTAAATACTAAAATTTGATTGGCCACGTGCATTTAGGGAGGTTAGTGTGATATAAAATGTTATTCAAGAGAACGTGCATTTACAGAATATAGAACGTGCATTTAGCACTAATAACATTTTACGGAATAGAAAAAAACGTGCATTTAGGGAGGTATTGCATTTATAGAGATTGCATTTATAGAGGTCTGACTGTATAAAACTTTAACTTTTACTAAAATGCACCTATAGTGTTATTGATCAGTGCAATATGTTCTAAGGAAACAAAGTTTTCCTGTATAACAGTATAAAGAATAAAGTTTAAATTTTTAACGTATAAAATTTTTTATCGGGTATCCAGTTGTAAGACAATAAATTTTTAAATAAAATTTTTTTTATTAAAAATTTTTTTTTAAAAAAAAATTAAAATTCGGGTCACCAGGTCACTAAAGTTTACTTGGTGATATAAAAACCATTAGTATAAGTTTGTATGGCCTTATAAGTGTAAACTTGATGTGCATAGTATTTCGATCCTAAATCCGAAATCTGGATTGATCCTTCAATCTAGACAAATTCAGATATCTAGGCTAGAGATATTTTTACTAGGATTGGTCAAAGAGTTTAAATTATAGACCTAACGGTTTAAATATTTGTGTAATTGGCTAATTAATGTAGATTCAAACGTGATTATTGACCAATTAAATCAATTAAAAATTCTTTCAATACGTGAATTACGCGAAAAAATGAATTTATTATTAATAAAAGTAAAGCATTTTTAATACTAAAGGAATTTTATTATATTTTTCGACTATTAGATTTTACTGAAAACACGTTACATCTAACATATTACTACTACATAGTCTATACCACTGTAATTAAATCACTCCATCGTATTTATTATACTATATATTAGAGGTAGTTGGATATATAATACATATATGTGTTGTAGTTCGGGTAAAATAAATCGTGTTAAAGTATTTTAATGCGTATCTTGTTTAATAAATGTATAAAATTTTATGTTAGTAAAACACTCATGGTTTAACAATTTATAAATCTATTGTTTGGCTTTATAATTTAAATATAGTAGCTGTAGTACCCCCAATTCTCAAGCTATGAGCTGTAAACTTGCCTCTTAATTTTGCATGATCTGCAAAATGTTTAACCACTACTGAGACAGATGAAACTGTTATTTTTTGACAGAAATAAAGGTGCGTCATTTCCTGTATCAGGTCTAACTCTTAAATACTCCTCTAATCTCCTAACTAGGCAATACTTGCTATTAGCTCTCTCAATCGGAATAAACTTCTCTCTCACCAATTGGTCAGTTTTGGATTTGTTAATCCTAACCCAAAGCAAATTATTTACTAACTTAATATTACACTTCTTTAAATTACAAAGCTCGCCTGGCCGTCTCATTGTTCTTAAGCCCAAAAACACTAACGCCAGGTCCCGAGCCCAAAACTCATAACTAACACCTCCTGGTGGAAAGTCAAGATACCACTTCACAGCATTACAGGTAAAGGGTCTCTAGGCCATTTTGCTTCTGTATTCTGCGCCACACATTTTTTAACACCATTGACTACATATTGTACTGCACTATCTTTTGTAGGATCGTGAAGGCCTTGAATTTTATGGCCCTAAAAATTGAAGTCAAACACTCAAGTAATTCAGAGGTCCGGCCAGCCATTTCCAACCACGCAATAAATGCCATAATTGTAGAAGTTGCCGCAGGAAGTGGTGAGTGATTTATTTTAACAGCAAATTGTAAAAACACCCTCCAGGCATTTTCTAATTTTTTCCTGTATGGTTCACTGATTGAAAATTAGTGTTCCTATGAACCTGAACTGAACTGAACTTAGGTCAAGTTCAGATTCAGGTTCAGGTTCAGTATTGAACCTGAACCTGAACATTTTTTAAAACATGTTCAGGTTCAGGTTCAGTATTGAACTTTTAGAGCTGGTTCAGGTTCAGTTCAGGTTCAGTTCATAAGTTCATGAACATGTTCAGGTTCAGTCAGGTGTTCATATGAACTAGTAATTCTAGATTTGGATCCGGGTTTGGTCTGGTCCAGACCAGACTCAAATTCTAAATTTTATTATTAAAACTTTATACTAAACTCAAACTCAATCATAAGTTTGGTCGGGCTAGTCCAAATTTTGCAAACTAGTTTGAATCTGAATAAAATATATGTATTTTTTGATACTGAACAAGTTTACTTAGAGTGAGAAGTATAAATCAGTTAGTAAAATTTAGAGA